>BMAV01007361.1:1228570-1270577 GCA_019973955.1 Trichonephila inaurata madagascariensis
CAAGGAATTCCATACAGCGTCGCTGTCAAGCCTATCAGACGATTTCTGGTGGTAATTTCGAGCATCTTCTGTGGTACAACTTTTCAATAAAATGTTTTCTGTCCCATTAATGTGTTACTAATTTCTGTCCTTTTTTTTCTGCTTCTTTGCACCATAGCTCGTAACTGCAGCATTTGCGACCCCGCATTCCTATGTGATTCTGAGTTGTCTGTGTACCAACTACACACCCTACCAGTTTGTCGGTCTGATAGCAAATCACCTAGTATATACGTATAATCTAAGTTTTAAACATATTAAAGTGTTATGAAATAAGAATTATTTTTACTTTACAGCTTTAAAGAAAATAATGTCTATAACAATTGTTTTTGAATGCTACATTGATTAAAATAAAATAATATTTTATCAATTCACACGCACACATGATAATATTGGAATTAATGGAATTTCAGTTCTTCAAAAATAGTTTGTGTTTTGTGCAAGTACTTTATGCAATAATGTACTTTAAGTAAAATCTCGAATCTAATATATTAACAACAGACGAAATACTTCAGCTTTATAAAAGCAATTATAAGTAAGTATAAACTAGTACATAAATGCCAGAAGCACTAGATGTAAAACTATTGTAGTTAGAGGCAGTTCCTAATTTTAAGGTTATTTATCTGTATTATATAAATGCAATGCACTTTTGCATAAGTTTGATCAAAACAAAGGTACCGTCAAATCCGCGGTATAACGCATACTTTTAACGCAAAAAATAAGATCGAAATTTACACCAGGTATAAAAACAATAACTTAAGAAATATAAAAAACATAATCTTAAAAAAATTAGACTTATTCAGAGATCAGAATACTGTTTATTTAAAGGAAATGACATGTCTAATGAATTTAAAAGGTTGTAGCTCAAGATTTATACTATTTTCATGTTTGGGATAATACCTCGAACAAAGGACTTCAAATATAAGAGCATTGCCCACGAACATTTCAGATCCCTTCGTAAAAAAGGAGGTGCGCGTTATAAGATGAATATACCTAAAAATTAAAAAATGAGGCTTGAAAATATAGTTGCGCGTTATACGCCAGATTTTACGGTAATTTCTCTTACATAAGCATCTAGCCATTGACCATCCGCTTCTCTGTTTGTTTTGTGATCCTGCACGACCATATATTGTTTTCAATTTATTGATTTTTAAGACTAAGCATTAAGCTTTCAGTTATATTCAAAAATTATATTTATAGCCTATGCCTTTTGATTTAAAAAGGACAGTACTTGATCTTCTAATAAAACAGCCTATTTATCTTATAGCACACATAATCTTCTCCCCAGAAATCTATTTCAGCAAAATCCGTTCTTAGTAGATCACTACTCAACAATAACAAAAGTGCTTTCCAAATTTGAAGTACGTAATACGTCTAATGGGGTACAAAATGGGAATATTTTCATCTTTAACACCTCCGCAGGCCCTCTTGAGAGCTAATTTAATTAAAACGCGTTCTTATCTGGCCTCTGCTCAAAAAAGAAACATTATTATCAAATTTAAAGTCTGTATGTGTAATAGTTCAGGAGACATCGTGAGGAGAGTGAATGAATGAATGAGAGAGAGAGTCTCTTTTCTCCTATATACAATAAATATATTAAACCATTGAAGAACTTATACAACAGCACATAAAAAGGACTAATATACTATTTTCAGTTCTTAAATTTTCAAAAATCTTCATATCACGTATCTTTTACCATTATAAAAGTTCACAAAACTCTTATGTGATGTAATTCTTTTACTTTTTAGAAAATGATTGTAAATACACAAATAGCATTCAAAAATTTCTCTTGAAGTGTCACTATGCTATTTCATATTCTTATCACTAAATTATCAAAAGTTATATTTATAGTAATATTTTTCCATCTAGACAAGCAAAGAAAATTAATTTTAAAATATTTGAGAATAACCGAAAAATTAAAGCAAAAGATAAAAATGACACAATTTATATTAACTTTTTGATTATTGGTATATGTAACTAACAAAGCTTTCTTGCTTATAAGGATTGTTAGTCATGCATAATTTGCTTATTAATAAGAATAATTATCCAAAAATCATCTAATAATGTAATTATTTTTAATTTTTTTTAAAAAATGAAGCTCAAAAGTGTGTAACCAACATTTCAAACCGAATGACACATGTTAAATAGTTTTCAAAGTAAATTTTTTCGATTCTGCATTGATTTCATTTCTTCCCCACTGATTTTAACCTGAGTTTTATATAAATTTAAAAAACAAAGCAATTTTTACAAATTTCAAATAAAATTTAAATAACATATTTAAATCATCCTTTCTTAATTACAGATTAACTAACTATTTTGTTTTTTATTGCTTCTCTCAAGTAACACATATTCTCATAATTTAAGATTTAAAAAAAAGGTTGTACATTATAATTTGCATAAAAATACTTAAATGAAAAATAAGTCTCTTAACGAACCCATAATTTATCCTTTTGACAGGTTGCTGTGTGTGTGTGAAAAGCAGTCATTAATTCATGTGTTTCTTAAGCACCTCCACATTAACATTATGTCTGTTACCCTTTTCTCTTTATGACCACTAAGACTTCAAATATCATTTACATTTCTTAAAATAAGTCTACGTAAAACAATAAAAAAATTTAAAATATTTTTATACATTTATGAATTAGGAAACAATACCAATATATCCGTGATATTTTATGTGACTCGTTTTCAAAAAGCAATCATTGAGCTTACCATCTAGAGTAAGTTACAAAAAAAAAAAGAATAACTTATAAGAATGTGTAAGATGTTTTCTCCATCCATTTTTAAACAATCGCTAACCTGTTAGGAAAAGAGAGCGTAGAAAGATCCTTTCCATCAAATGCATTATACAATATAAATGCTAGTCGCATAATGCAAAAGAACAAGGATATGTGCACTTACGAGAATGACAAAAGAAATTGTAACAGATTCTTTTGAAGGAGAAACCTTTTAAAGAGTCCCTTAAAATAGAAAGCATTTCGTCGACAGTCTTCTGTAGACAAAGAATACACTTGGTTGAAGTATCAATTCACTGTTAACTTTGTCTTGATTTTTAGTCTGACATGGTTTCGAAATGTGATACCTATGAGTGAACATTTTAGTTCTTTCTCAGTTCTGTAATTGGAATCCTCTTTCTTCTTTTTGTAAAAAGGTAGGCCAGTGTTATCAGGTCGACAAATGTGAAAACGGCTTTCGAGAAAACAGAAAGCATTACTTAAATTTATTTTCACTTTTCTTTTCTTTTGTTTTCTTTGATAGCGCGATGCAATCTACTTATCTTTTATAAAAAGGAACTAGTTTCTGTTTTCTTTAAAAAAATTGCTCTCTGATGTTAATAATTTTAATTTCGCTTTCTAGTTCTTGAGGAATATTCAATTATTGAAGAACTTGTTTCTGTGAGCAGTTTTACAGAGTTCAACTCGAAATTTAATTTCGTGGTTCTTTTCTAATTTCGAATTGAAATTGAATTATAGTTTCCAATATCAATCTTTTGTTCTTTATTGTTTTTTTTAATATGTAGCAATGTACTTCAACAATTTATTCCTATTATGAAACTGAAGAATAAATTTCTAGATAAACAATAAATAAAATAAAGAATTTTTCTGATTCATGAGCTTGTAAGTGATTATAAATTTAAAAATCTGTAATTTATTTATATTTATCATTTAAATTTAAGATTTTAAATGAAAAAAAAGTGCATTTTTAGTTTAAAAATTAGTACTGATTACTCATGCACTCAGAAAATTGCCATTAAATGTATTTTAAGACGAAAGAAATCTGTTAATATTGTTATTTATATATAATTCGTGCTACATTTCCCTATATTTAAACAAACACACATAATTATTGATGTCCACATGTTTACAAAATTTCAACATACTTGAGTAAATTTCTTCATAATACATATAAAATGTTCTCTCTCTCTTTTCTCTCTCCCTCTCTCTCTCTTTTTTTCTCTATCTCTTTTTTCTCTCTCTTCTCTCTCTCAGTATATATATATATATATATATATATATAACTGTCACACATATGTGATTTATATTTGTGAAATATGTGTGATTGTACTTCAGGTGTTTGTGAAAAGTATGAAAAATAAATATCTTGTGAAGGCTTAGCTTTTTGTGTTTCATTACATATTAAAGTTGGAATTTCAACAAAAAAAGGGGTAAAGGGGGGTAATCTATTTAGGTCTAAAGGAATAGGCAGATAAATTTTTGTAAGTATTGCATGTACCTTTTTGATTCTGCGTGTGCGACTTGAACTGGAACACTGAAACGCTAGAGCTCCGAATAGTGCGGCTGAATGATCATTGCAGGAAAGCGCATAAGTGAGTACAAGTTTCTACATATGAGGGGAAAAAAGCTTTATTAAACCTGTGCAGCATACTTAGCATGATTTGAGTAGATTTGCTAGTCTACTCCCCGCCCTCTTCTTTTCAAGAAGAAAAAAGAGAAATAAAGCAAAATTTGTTCTTGTTTATAAATGGTATTTTATATGCAAATATTTAAAGTTCTTGCATATTCAAGACCTTAGAAATTAGTTCATTTCTTCGCTTGATGAAATTTTTCAAAACATGTAATACCCTTTTTGTAAAAGCATAAAATAACATTACAGGTTTTGCACATATAACATATTTTATGTTGTGATATTCTTGAAGCCTTTTCATTGCTTAGGGAATGAATTCCTGCATTGTTATTTCAAAAGCAAATAATAATTAGAAAAAAATATCTGCTACTATATTTACAGTAAAAAAATAAGTTAATATCCACACACAAATCCAGAAATTTTATAAAACAAACAATAGTGAAATTCAATACTGAGAGCAAAAAATTCCGTCAACTCTAAGCAAATACTACTCTTATTACTTATAAACTCCCTATTCGAAACATCCCTCGAAAAATAAACGGAACCGTAGTGGGTGTAAGTCGTTTTCAAGTCATCCATCATACCACAGCCGCATTTCATTCCTCCCGGAAAAAAGACAGTAGGAAAATGTGGGCACATATGTTCTCTGTGACTATCAAGTTCAGTTCCGTAGAATGAAAAGCGCATGCGGCGCAGTGTTCCAGCTGTAGGAACACCCAACTTTATTCGAAAATTGCGCGTGTACTTTACAGATAAAATATTACAAATGTTATTAAGTAAATAGTTTAGAGTATAGCCAACAAAAAATAACATTTATCAAGCTATTTTTTTAAATATGAAAAAAAAAAAAATATTTGCAAATTTGGTGCAAATCCAGGGATTTATAAAATCCATTGCAAAAAAAGAATAACTTGATTGTTTTCTGCAACCATCTATGATTAAAATAAATAGTTCTAAGTAAATAGTAAATGTATTTATAGTTGAATTTAATGGTTTGAGAAGCTAGTGAATGTATTTGTTCTCTGCCTTGGAACACTGAAACACAAAGGGTTAACAATAATAAATGCCACTCATCCGGTATAGTGGTTAATGATGCTGGCTGCTGTACTATTGGAACTAGGTTCGAATACTGGAGTTGGTAAATGTATAGAGCCTTTGCGGCATGGAGGTACTCTAAATAGTAGTCGAATCACAAGTCCTCTCGTGAGTTTGGTGGAAAGAGAAGAGAGGTGGCTGAACCCTGTCCTCCCTCAGGATGTTCTCCTTCAAAATTGGGGTAGAATTGAGCCAAATCGCACTGTCACCTAAATGGTGCTCAAAGCTACAGCTAACGACATGTGTACAACTAGCCCCTTGTCACGATGAATTTTGTGGGTCTTGATCAAATGTTACTGTCGATCAAGTGGCATAAGAAACAGCAACGACAACAACAAAATAGTAAATAACTAAGCTTATGTTAAATTATAACAATTCTTTGTTGAGTAAATGGATTTCAACATTCATCATTTCAATTTCTATCTTAAGCCAGTGCTCCTCAAACTTTCTATACTTGCGACCCAATTTTCAATCATAATTTTTCACGCGCCCCCCTCCATAAAATAACAATGTATTGAATTGAATAATGATATACTTTGACGCGTAAAGCTACAATACAACTTTAATTATAAACCGTACAAATTATCAAGATAAGTATTAAATTTTCCATATAATTTTATGACATTCTCATAGGGTCACTGGTAATTATTAAAGTTCTTCTTAACTTAGTACTATTAAATTAATTATGAAACACATTGTGCAGTACTGATACATTTATAAGTGTATTATATCAGTGTAAACCTGTATTTTATGATGTCAGAATGCATTTTGTTTTGCTTCCTTTCAGTAAATTATCAATTTTTTAAAAAATAATTTTTTGTTTTCGATTTTTTGATATACTTGCGCCCCCCTTGTAGGGTTATCACGCCACCTTAGGGGGGCGCACCCCACAGCTTGAGAAACACAGTCTTAAGCTTTCTAATCGTTTTATTAATTTAATTATTATTTTATGTCTTATTAATCGTCTTATTAATGTGGCTTGATAAGCTATCTTATTCAGGTCAAGTATACTTTTATAAACCTAAAAAAAATCAGAAATTAAATAAAAAAAACATTTTTATCACATGAGTTATTTAATTTCTGAATTTTCTCCACTCTTTGATTAGAGAATAATGTTTTGAAATTTAAGCGTTTGTTAATTCGACGCACGTTGCTGACACCTCATTTCAAGGCTAATGAGTAATGAATAAAACTTCTTTAGAAAATCAGAAATTTCGATTCAATACAAGTGACGCACGTGGAAAGAAAACAATGCAGCTTTAAATTAATTACCTTTTTACAATTAATAAATAAAAGTTTATTAAGTATTCTAATTGAACTGTCCACAATTATTTATTTTTGCTTGTCATTAATTACGCATTTCATATTTCGGAAGGTAGAATCAATGAAATTTGTTCATTAGTCCCAGATGATGTTATTCATGTTCTCACCAGCAGTTTGATAAACATTTAATATAATTAATTAGAATCTGTGAGGAATTCCTTTAATTATTTTTTGAAAAATGCACGTCTTTCAAATGAAAAATTTTTATTTCAATCGCAGGCTATTTTTCGACAACTAATGAAAAGCTTTCAGGAACATTATTTGAACCTCTTATCCGCAGAATGTCATAATTTGTTTGTTAAATAATGCTTGAGGGAAGCTTAATGTCTCTTATTAAATAATTTAATATAATTTTATTCAGACATAAAAGGCATAAATGTCTACTTTTTCCATAGATGATATGATTTGTAATATGCCGACACTTTACGAACATTTTTTTTTCGTAAAAAGCATTTTAAATTGAAATTATATAAAATTATGTAAACTGTATAACAAAGCTTAATTTTATTACAGTCAGACTAAGCTCTTTATAATCATTTAAGGATAAAATTAGTTGATTTGGATAAAAAAATTTTCAAAGTAAATGTTGCAATTATAATTATGCAAAATGATATATAAAAGGAAGGAATAATGATGTAATGTTTTATAGAAAAAAGTTTAGCGTCGTCTTATATAATTCAAGTAAATTCTCTTCTTGATTTAAACTTTTCTTATTCATAATATATTTTTATTTTATTTTTATTTCTAATGTTTGTACCTTACTTCATTTCCAAAGCTTTCACATTAACCAAAGCTTTCATTGCATTGCTTAAAAGAGATTAAATTAGAAAAAAAAAATACTTGTGTTTCTCACATATGTTTGAATTTTCAAAGGAAAAAATATTGCATCGCGAATTTATTTAAACCCGAAAATGCAATACAAATGGACTATTAATATCTCACGATGAAAGATCCATTTTGACAAAAATCAATAAATGTTGATAGTGGTGGTGACATGAGCTAATTTTTGAATTCATTATAATAGTTACAATTTACATAAGCAAGAACATGAAATGTGTGTGTAAGATAGAAATATGTTATTCTAATAAGTAAAAAATTGTATTACTCAACTGCTTCAATGACTAATAAGCATGATTATACGAAAATTCACTGTGGTGCCTTCCTCGAACCTCTGTAATCCAATGTCTGATAGATTTCAACCTTACGTTTCACTTTAAAGCTACACTAGAGCTATTGGCGACGGAATTCATAATTTTGAACCTCAGCCAAGTAGCAAGGATGACACCTCTGAGCTGGGATGCCACTCTCTCTCCAAACTTCCAATCCAAGCTAATATATGGACTTTGAGCCTCGATAGATGTAATGTGCATCAGCCACATTGCATGGATTATCCTTAGTGCCGTCATGACTTGAACCCATTGCCCATTGAGTTTATGATAATGACCACTCGGATACAGTGGCACAGCAACTCATTTTTTCTTTTATGTTATAAAAAAGAAATCTCACGGAAAATGTGTTTCTATAATTTTTATATCATTAATACTATCAAAAATATAAATGTAAGTAAAGTGCATAAATATAAATGCGACGAATTAGTCACAAATTAAAACTTGCATAATTAGCAGAGCAATTGATAAATGCATTGGGAGTCTCAGTTTCTGCAATGGCATAGTGAACGCTCCTTATTTAGGCTTTCCATGACAAAGGATCTGAAAGGCAGGGAAATCATTCTATGCACTTAGTTGGATGTCCTCCAGCTCGATTTCCCGAGGAACGCGGGGCTCGCATATTACCTTGAAGCAAGATTTCAATTACATATCTTCTCAGGATCCTTTGATTTGGTCAGAGAAACCAGGTGTGTGTAATACCTTTGTATCTGCAAAAGCAGTTGATCCTTGCGATGGCAAGGGCGTGGTTAAAAGGACGCGAATGACTGATGGTCAGGATTCTGACACCTAATTATCGTTATCCAGAGATTGGGAGTGAAGCGTGTTATTCACTTAGGCTCACGGAGAGATTCCACACAAAACATAATTGAAATAGACCTTGTGTGAAGTTGGTGACGAGTTAAGTGTTCGTTCAGACAACACATCCAGGTGCTGCTAAGGCTGCGGAAAGATCCTTTATAGTCAATTACTTGTATCCTCTCAGAGATTAGAATTAGTAGTCGTTTCTGTTCCTAACTCGAGATAAATCCTTTCATTTCATTCAGGCTTGATTTTGAACTGGATCTCAGATTCTAATCGAGCTTTCTTTGCAATATAACGATATGATTGCTTCATACTCAATATTTTAAAATCTGCATAAGGTTTTATAATTTTTTTATTTAATTGTAATTATAATATTTTATTTAAAGAGATTAAAAAATAAAGAAAGAAATGTAATATTTTATTGTAAAATATATTTGAAAATATTCCTACCGTTTATTAAATTACGAAATCCTAAGTATTTTTTATTCAAAATATCTTCAATAAATTTTAGTCACATACCTACATACAATGTTTACTCTCTCTTTTGATATATTTTAAGAAAACTAAATCAGTGCTGTAGTTCTAAATAACTGAATTCTCTTAATAATATAATATTCAATTAAAAATGCCACAGTATAATCATATGTTTATTGTTTTTTTTTAAATTACACTCCATGTTAGTATGCACATTAATATACTTATCTGCATAATGCACTTTTCAACATACTTATAAAATTAATTAATTAACAAATTTGTAGCTTAAAATCAAATTAAATTTATTCTATTTTAAAAAAAGAAGTAGAAATGGAATTTGTTTCAAATTTTATTTGTAATAATTATTTTATTCAGTGTTATACAAATGTGACTAAATATTTAATTTTATTGTTCTTATGGAATCCTCATTAAAAATTATGGTATTCGAGTTGTGAAGTCTAATTAAAATAATATATTTTTAAGTTCCAAAACTCAAAGAATTTCGTTTATCTAACATTATTAAGAAATGTAAGAAATCTTGCTTTAATTAAAGAACCGAGTCGAAAAAGCAGAAAAATCCAGTTGAGCTGGAGTTTTCTGCCACAGTAACTCTGATTTAATTTGTTGTGAATTCCTGTTTAGGAAGCATTTTTGAAATTCTACCAGAATTGTCTTAGTATGTTATAATTTTGTTAGTTTATATCAAGACTAGTATATCTTATTTTTAGAAATATGTATAACATTTAACCTAATAAATGGTGACGGAATAAAACTATTTTTCTCCATTATTGAATGCAAATTAATTTTGAAGGGAAAAATTACATTTGCTTTATAATTTTTAATTTCTGAAATTGTTAAGTTGTACGTTTAAACTTGAATTTTTGTGTAATTTTCTGCACTAAAGAGCCAGAAAAACTGGTACTGACCTGAGTATGTAAATAACAGAGATATAAGACCATCCCAATGCGGTTGACAGTGCTCATATAAGACAACAGGTGTCTCTGCTAAATCTGATAGATCGTTTTCTGTTGCTATAATGGCAGATTAGCACGATTTAAGTCGGCACTGAGAGATGGGACATAATATCTCATTGGTTGCTGTGAAATTTAGAGTTTTGCATAAAACTATTTCACAAGTGTACTGTGAAAATCAGGTATTTTGCAAAATTTTAAATTTCCAACATCTGTGGGACCCGAAAAAGATTTTAAAAGAATGGAGCCATCGATGACTGATGAGAATCCGAAAACGAGATAGACGTGTCATTCTTCCACAAGCTGCCTCGGATTTCAATACATGAGCGTCGAAAAAAGTCAGCATGCTAACTGTTCATTGGACCATCTTTATTACTGGTTTTAAGAACCGATGGATCACTAGTAGGGATTGCAATATCGGACTAAAAGTTCAATACCGGTATTCAGTATTTTTAGTCCTTAATACCGGGATACCGGTTTTAATGCCGGTATTAGAAATTTTAGAAAAATAAAGAAAACACATGTATTTCTACGTTTTATATTTGCCAGTTTTATTAGAGAGTGTAAATATAACACAAAATAATTTGTAATTTATAAAAGTATAACAGTATATAAAGAATCACAAAAAAAGGGTAAATACCACTATTCAGTTTGTGGTACTATAACAAATTTTTTTCATGTGATCTTAAAAAAAAATAATGCATCAATTGCACTGCTATTAAGCCTGGAACGTCATTTTGTGCAAAAATTACCAGCTGTCGAAAACGCTGTCTCGCTTTTTTTTTCTAACAGTACCACTACACTAGTTGATGGTATTGTTAGCAATGCGCCGTATACTTTTTCCAAGAGTACTATTTACCTCTAAATCAATTATCTTCAAATAAATCAATGGCAAATATGGCTAGTTTCTGTATTGTATTTTGGTTTGTTGAAATTTTTTTAGTTATCGCTAATTATAATTTTTGTTCAAGAGACAATTACTTTTCACTATCGACATTAGTGTCATCATCTTCGGTAACTGTACCGAATTCTTCTGAATGTGGATAGGCTTGTGGGTAAATAATTTTAAGAAATTTGGATTGGTTAGTCTCTTTTTTCCTTTTTCATGTTCCTTTTTAAAATCATTATAATTATGTAAATACCGTAAGATATTTTCTATTTCAGTATGCCATTCTTCTGAGCGATTTTTCAATGTAATATATAATTCTTCAGATAGTGATGTGTGCTGTTCTTTCAATGACTGCAACATGAAATTTATATCGTTTTATAGCTGTAAAAAATTAGAATATCTCCGGCATAATGCCTCAACAGCTAGTTTTATTGGAAGTAGAAATGATACAGTTCTAAGGATATTAAATCGAATTCACTATAGGAAAAATTAATTTGCAAGTTTTAGTCGGTCATTGCTTTTTGGATTGGATTTTTCAGTTACAAATATCGTTCCATCATTAGGAGTAAACTGTTCCAACGTGCTTTAGAATCTAATATTAATATATGTTCTGTGAGTGTGTGTTTCTAGTAAATACCGAAAAACCGGTATTTTAACTTGCAAATACCGGTATTACAAAATTGTATAAATGGCTCAAAATACCGGTATTCGGTATTCCGGTATACCGGTATTGCAATCCCTAATCCCTAGTGTAGAGTTGTTGATTGTACAACGGGAAGTTTAACACCTCCCCTGGACCTGACTACAGCGCCATTGGACTGTTGATAGCTAGAAACACGATGACTGGTCTGATGAGACTTATTTACAATTGTATCGAACGGATGGACATTTACGGGTATGGAGACATCCTCATATGAATTCATAAACTCTATGTTAAAAGGAGATTATTTATACTCGGATGAAATACGTTTGATGATGTGGGTTGATATGGAATGGTTGATGATTGGTATACGTCAAGAGACTGATGCATCTTGAGGTTATTGTTGGTACGTAAACAATACGCCCAACCTCTTAGATCTATGCATGTTTATTGTCCATTCCGACTGATTTGGAGAATTCCAGCAGAATAATGCGACATTCGTACATCGAGAGACGCTGTCTAGTGCCTTCAGAAACACTTTTTTGACTAGAATCACTTCTATTGGCCACCTAAATCCCCAGATATAAACATTATTGAACATACATGAATACCTTACAATGTGCCTTTCAGAAGAAATTGCCACCACCTGACATTCTAATGGACTTGTGAACTGCCCTTCCGGATTCATGGTGTTAATTGCCTCCCTTTTATATTCAGAAATTAGACAAATTCATGCCACGTTGTGTTGTGCTACTTTGGCATGCTCGGGGGGGGGGGAACTACTCAATGATCGGCTAATACATCAGTTTTTTTGTGGCTCATCAGTATAATTGCTATCATTGAGTTTTATCTGTAGTATAGAATAATTTCAGTAATTACTGATAAGAAACGTAGGTTCCACAGTTCAAAAAGCTGTTACATAATAATGAAATCCTTTTAACCGTTTACTTCGAAATTAAAAAACATGTTTGATAAGATCATTTGCCTTTTTAATGAAACTCAGTTTATACCGCTTCAGGAGGGACTCCAGAGTATTCTTACAACGTCTCTCTGCATCTTTTCTAAAAAATGAATCACTGGAATTACTTAATCTATCAAACACGTCGATCCAAAATCTGGAATTTTCCTCGTTTGTCGGGTTGGATACGTAATTTCAACATCAAGTATTAATAAAACTCCATTTTAAAGAAATAAATAATTCGAAAGTTGTAAAAAAAAATCTTCCAAAATACATAAAAATATTTTGTGTAACCAAAAGGCCTGTGTATGAGCGTCTATTTTTTAATACCACTTGTAAGAATTATTTTTATACTAAGAATATGACTCATTTTGTACAATGTTGTATCTTTATATTTAAAAATTAAGTATTAGTTGTACCAATTTCTTTGAATGTTTGAAGTGGCTGAATTCTGAAATTGTAACTGCAAATAAAGATGGAAAAAGCGACCTGAGTTCTACACCTTGAAGATCCCAATTGAAATTTTACAACAACATTTCATGTTATGCTTTTCATAAAAATGAAAAAAAATAATATATTTTGCCTTTTTAATAATTTAAAGTTCATTTTACTTTCTACTGTATTCACATATCACTATGACGCACTGAATTTTTTTTTGTTCAAGTGAAAAAAGCTTACTTAATTTCAGGGGAATACAATAATGGCAAAGATGTTTCTATCATGAAAAATTATTCATCTAAGACACATTTCTTACCTATGCTTTAAATAATGCACACAACCTATCCCATAAGTAATTTAAAATCTTCTTTTTCAGTGGCATATTTGAGGTTAAAAGCGCGTGTACTGTTCCACGATATTAATCTATCCCCTCTCCCCAGTTCGTGCATTGTAAATTATGCAATGCCCTTGTTCTACCCACTATACCAGGTTGTCACAGGTCGTTAGTATTCAGTTCATGTTTAATGGAAGAGAGTGAATATTTGGTGTTGGCTTAGGTCGCTGTTCAGCAGCCCTGACAGCAGATGATTTTATGGGACTTTTTTGACCTTTCTCATTCTTTTGTACTTTTGTCGGGAACGCCCAACTTTTTATTGGTAAATAAAGCGACACTTTTGTGAAAATGGATTAGAAAGGTCGGCGGAGATAAAACATGTTGGTGAATTTCTCATTTCTTTTTCCAGTAATACAAACAATCGTTTTGTGACAAATCATGTTATTTTCTTTTCTCCGCGATTGCTTCTCTTATAAATGTCAGCTCTATTGCTTTTATGTTAGTAGTAACATACATAATTATTGATCATTTTAATAGTTATTTTTTTGATATCATAATTAGTAGCTGAAAATACATTTGAATCTATAATGAGAATAATTTATTTTAAGGTGGTCTTCTCCAATGTGAAAGAGTCCGAACTAAACCCGGATCACATTTTCTGATAAAAAAAAAATGTGTCAAATTCGGTAAAAATTTGAATCCCTACATCCGTTTATATAATATTAAGCTTTTAAAAGTTCAAAATATTTGATAAATAAGTAATATTTCAGTTTAAAATGCAAAAGGAAAAGCTCTTTTAGCATTACGACATAGGGGTCGAAAGGTAAAAAATATTTTATACCAAGAAAAAAAAAAGAATCAACTCTGTTAAAAATTAGTAATTTAATAAAGTATGGCATTTTCTATACAATAGTAAGCTCTGAATATGATGTTAATATTGAAGTCCTTTCTCTGTCTGATTGTTTTTTTCAGTTTTTGTCTTTTTCTTTAACATTACATGAAAACAGCCTTAAGATGTCTGTAGATAAAAGTTTAGTATTTAAAACAACTAACTAAAGGATATTTAAGAGCTTCAATTAAAAGCTTAACATAAATTACGTTTTTAAGAGCTCTTAATTTACGTAAAGCAAAAAAAGTTTAGATTTTTTTCCTTTCTTTTCTTCGAAATGCTTAGTACATTTTTTTTCTATCCATGAAAATGTTTTTAATTGAAGAATATTATTATTTATATTGCAGTCAGTAGCTCACTCAATTGCTGGCAAAAAATTTTTAGTAGTAGTATTACTTCATTTTAGTTCGAGTGTCAGTATTTTCCTTTTATGTCTAGAAACTCACTCTATATATCCCCGATGCAAAGATCTTTATTTGAAATCATGAAATCTACTGCAATTCCGTTACGTTTCATATCGAAAATAATTCTTTTTAGTAAGCATTTTAAAGATGAAACTCACACACACACTTCCATTCATTGCAACTTTTCACTTTTTATGTAACAAAATACCTGTAGTTTGTGTTTTGTATGTTTAAGTTGTCCCTTGTGAAAATTTTATTAATCAGCATTTACAGAATTGTTGGTATATTTTTAAATTCCTTAGACTTTTCCGCTTTATTTTAAAACTGAAACTTATCCGATTATATTCAATTATTAGTTTTATGTAATAAAAAAGTTTTTGTAAATTCGGAACAAAAAAGAGTTTCACAAACCAATCTGACGCCTATGAGTTTGAAGCTATGAATCAGTTAGCATGAATGCTTAGTTTTATAAAAGTAAATCAAACGTAGAGAAAACTAAGTACTCACATTAAAAACAAATAGAATCTCCAAAAATGATAGTTTTGTCAGACATTCACTCTAAAATCTACTCAAAAAAAGTTTCTTAAGATATGTCTCAGTATAAAAACCCAGTTTGCAAGTCGACTCTACATTGTAACTGCAATTTCTCGACTTCTTCACTATTGAATAGAAAGTCGGGAAATCATTTTTAACCTGCAGACAAGAAACTGAACGGAAGATATTTATTATTTATGATTTATTAATTTATAAGAGTAATCTCACAACCCTGATTAATAGCTACCTGACACGAAGCCGCTTCCAATGCTATTTTACGAAAGAGCGAAGTAGCAGTTTTTCATTCTTTATTCAGGTAGCTTAAATAATCCTGAACCGTTCATTTCTCACTGATCTAAGGCGGAGGGAAGATTTATTTATCTCCGTAGATTACACTCTCCACAAAGGAGGGCGTGAATTTCAGAATTTAATTTTTGCACACTTCAATTTTGCTGAGAGGATTAAATGAAGTTTATATGATGCAGGACTTGTGTGTGGGTATAAGGGAAGCGTACTTCTTATGGGAAGCATCATTAAATGAGAAGATATGTATGCCTCTTGTGTATAATGTATGCGAAGTCAGTGCCACTCCGTCTTTTACAAAGTTTGCCGTATATAATTCTTCTTTTGTAATTTGTAAGCTATATTTCTAAGCATTGTATCAGTTTACCTTTTCAATATACGGAATACAAAATAGGTTTTTTAGTACTTTTTTAGTAAAGGATTTGATTTCTTACAGTAAAAGTTTCGTAAAAAGTACCTCGTACAATCGCTAATGCCAAAACATATTATTTTCACATCTCTGCAAACATAAATAAATATTTATATTCAAATTGTTTTTTTAAATGCTTCTTTTGCTTACAATTTCCCCACAATTTATTTATTAAATTTCTAAAAAAGGAATTAATTTCCATTTTTTTAAGATACATGATTACGTTCAGAACTGTGATTTTGCAGAAGTGTATGAATGACTTTTCTTATATATATGCGAGGCCTTTAAATTATATTTTCAATCTAAATGAACTCAAGTTCAAATTTACTTAGTCGCATCATGGCCAATGTTAAATCAACAAAATTCAACTAGATGAATTACTCAAAGATTAGACGATCATCAATTTGAGGTATCCGACTGCGTTTGGAACCGTGATTTTGCAAAAGTGCATAAATGTAAAATTTTCATGGTATTTAGTGTCACTTAGATTAGAATACATGTATATAATTGTTTTAAGGACATTTTGACAAAAAAAAATTATTTAAGTGCAATATTTTGGTAAAAAATTAACTTAGAATAATCATTTTTTTAAAATGTTCTCCTTTTGTGAAAAATGTTTCTATTATAATACTATTTTGCCTTTATATAGCTCAGACCTCTCTACGGAGGCTCAACTAGAATTTTTGAAATATATAACTTAGAAGTGGGTTTATCCATATTTTACGACAAAAGAGGGGAGCAATTTTAAAAAAAAACGCCAATAATTATTTCAATGGGTGGTAACTCTGAAAATAATGTGAATTTTTCAAAAATCATAGTTGTGCCTCTGTACAGAGGTCTGAGCTATATACAGGCAAAATATTATTGTAATAGAAGCATTTTTCACAAAAGGAGAACATTTTGAATAAAGGTTATTCTAAGTTAATTTTTTGCCAAAATATTGTATTTAAACAATTTTATTTTGTCAAAATGTTCTTAAAACAATTGTATACATGTATTCTAATCTAAGTGGCATTAAATATCATGAAAATTATCCATTTATGTGCTTGTTTAAAATCACGGTTCCGAACGTAGTCGGATGCCTTAAGTTATAATTAAATTTATTACTGCACAGTTAAAATTTTACATTTACAGTAAAAGAAAATAATAAGAGAAAACTTAACTTTAAGAGCAAAGGAGAGGAGCCTGGTTGATATGCGTCCATGCGGGCGCGCGGGGGGGCAATTGACTTTTACCTCTACATGGTGCTTAGGGTGAAATTTAGATGAAAAGAAATCTGCTGAAATTGGTGCGCGTCTCTTTAAATAGTGAACCGAGTCACCAGCAAATTCTTCGGCAGAACTCACTACTGTCTTCCATGCTGAGTCTCTAATTGGATATTTCCAATCGCGCAAAGTTACATTTTCTAAAATTTATGAAGGTTTCAAACCCCAACAAGGGACCCAAGATCTTTGACAGACCCCTTCCGAAGGAATGTAACGACATCCGGTCAAGGGAACACATACAGAAATTACCAAAAATAGGGGGCCGTCCAGCCTCTCATCAATATACTTAGTGTCATTTCAAATAGAATACACATGAATAAAAAAATTTTAAGAATATTATTACAGTAAAACAATTTTAATGCAATTTTTTGGCAAAAATGAAATAAATATTTTCCTTTTATGGAAAATGCTTCTAAAATAATGATATTTTGTCTGTATATAGCTGAGGTGTCTGTACAGAACTTGAAATAGAATTTTTGAAATATACCATTTGGAAGCTCATTTATCATATTTTTATACATCAGAGAAGAGAATTCTTAACAAAAAACAACAGCTTTTATTTCTATTGATCATAACTCTGAAAACAATTGCTCAAAATTTTTAGTTCATGTGTGGTAGAGAAGTTACAACCATGAATAGGTAAAATATTATTATTACAGAAGTATCTCCCATAAAAGGAAAATATTTTGAAAAATATTTTATTTTTCCTTAATTTTTTCCAAAAAATATGACATTTAAATAATTTTAATGTAATAATATTTAAACTCTAATTTTTTATATATATTCTAATTTAAGTGACGCTAAGTATTAAAAGGTATTGTTCCCATTTATATCATTTTGCAAAACCTATGTTCCGATCGGAACCGAATGCCTTAATTCATGATGTTGTTTGATTAATGAGCAACAACTAAAAAAGTTACCACCTTCATCTTGATAATACTTAGTTGATAACTTGATAAATGGTCTTACATTTGTTCAGTCTAACAAAATGAATTTCAATATGAGGAAAGGTATAAGTATTTTCAAAGTATAATTTAGGTATTTGTGAAGTACAGTTTATTGCAGTTATTCGCTTATATAGTTTTAAAAGGAAGAGGTAGAGTACCTTATTCAGTTAATATCGATAATTAATTTATCTATTAAAAAATAAGTAGTATATCCCAGATAATTCATTAGAACTAATTCTTAATTGTTTATTATAATCATTTAAGCATTTAGCTGTTCGAAAACACCTTAAAGCAAACCTAATGCTAATTTCATTTCATTCATGAATTATTAAATTCATTAAATTCATGATTAATTATTTCACTTTCTTGAATTTCATCAAATCGGGGAGTAAAGAGTATAACAATGCATGTTCAATTAAATCTTACTTCAATGTTATAACAGCAACTACATTGCAACAATAAAATGCAGCGACATTTTTGCAGCAAGCTTTTATTCATTTACCGCCTTCTAAATCAAATATTGTTTCTGAAGTAAGTAAACGCGTTTAAAATCCACCTCCCACTACCACCAAAAAAAATTTCTTATTTCCGCGCTTTAAGTAAGTTAAGGAAACAAAAAGGAAATGAATACTTTATATTTTTCAAACGCATCATATATTGCTGCAAAATTTATTTAAAAAAAAGAAAAGGAATATTCACAGATTTTTAAATGTATGGACTTTTATTCTTAAAAAAAATACATTTAGGACGTCGTAAAATCTAGAAAAGTAAGTCTTTCACACGAACAAAGCCCATTACTATTGAGAGATTGAATAGTTTTTTTAAGCGATAACTTCTTAAAGCCAAAAGAATTCCAAAAATGACAGCACCATTTCTAAATCTGTCGATTTTATCAAAAACCGAGAGATTTAAAATATATTTTTCTGATCAAGGGTATATGTAAAACAATAATTCTTGAACCCTATTCAAATAAATATGAGAAACGCAGACTTTAATTGATTGGTTATTATTATCACACTCTGAAGCACCAGGAAATCTGTTGACTAAGAAGGCTGTCATCACACTCTGCAAAGATTTCCTTACCGCACCAAGGTAACAACTTTGAGCTTCGATAGATACAGTGGGAATCAGCCTCTCTACACGGTGGGTCATTGGAAGCACCAGAATTTGAGACCACGTCCCAACTGAAACAACGTCGACAACAAGTTTGCGGCCATGGTCACTCGCTGCACTTCCTTCACTCCAAACGTGCAACTTAATAAGATTTATGTACCGTGTTTACCCGAATCAAAGCCGCACTATTTTTCCATTGTCACTGCTACAAAAACTTGAGGGCTGCTTAGAACCAAAGGCAAAACATTTTCTGGATGGGGAAAATTGAGTTCCTGCCCCATTCAAAAGGAAAAATGTAGCCGTCCATTCTAACCATTTGCATCGATGACTTATTCCATTCTCCGCAGTTTATCTCCAATAATTCAATCTATCCTAAGCATCGTTGCCTGCTCTTATTTAGGATATTTTATTTGTAGACGCTTTGTTTTAATCATATGAACATCAAAGATAACGGTAATAGCATCAAGACTAGTTCACTGTGACGCAAGTATGAAAAAGGAGGCAATTTTATATGCAGAGAAAAAACGGAAGCACAGCAGTGGCTACCGATAGTTTGACACGGTTGAAACAAACATACGTCGATGGCGTAAACAAAATGATATAATGTTTGCTTGTAAATGTTTTCATCAGTCTTTAATAAGTATTTTACATTATTTTATAGTACATTCTTTTAAAAGAATGATGCATATATATAACAGATGAATTAGATGTAACGGAAAACGACATCTTGTTGGAAAATGGCAACGCCGGATCCAATTTTGAAGTCAGCTGTGACATTGGGAGTAATGAATCATTTTCGAAACATGACACTGTGTGTGACGGTTAGAGTAACTATAGGTTCATGTATGTATTTGAATGTTTTATATATTGCTAAAATAAATTACTTTTTAACTTTTTGTTTCTCATTAATTTTTTTAAATTACTTAGTTATCGAATACTGATTAACCTTTTACCCTTTTTTTTATATTGTTTCTCAAAAACGTGAAGAGAATTGGGAAGAGAATCGATGGCGGCTTAGATTCGATTAAATACAGTATTTATTAATTCTTACCAATCGTCACAAAGTGACTAGGTCTGGAAGTGAACAAGATGAATTATAGAGTCAGAACATTTTTTTAAAGAAACCAACACCACTGAATGTTCTGTGAAAAGTATCTACATCGACAATAAAAATGCACATTTTTCTTTATTTGAAAAGAAGTTTAAGAAAATATTATCTACAAGTTTTATTGATGTTCAAATTATCATATTCTGACTACTGCTTTACAATGTGGGAGAAAGTTAGTATCCATTAAAACTTGTACACGTTGTTATAAAAAGTTCATATAACTTTATTTTTTCATCGTACAATGAAATATATCGTAAGGAGATGACTTTTCTAAATTCAAGATGATTATGCATAGTTTCAAATGCAAACACAATGTGATTAATGTTTTCAGGGGTAGCATTAATGTACAAAATTACTTGTTTATTCTCAGAAAGAGACAATTACTTTATAACTGAGATTCTCAGATTTTGTTATATTAAAATTTCAGTTTTACATATAAACAATAGAAAGCAAAATCCCTTCTCCCCTCTATACAACATTATTTAACACATTTTGAAAATCTGAAATATTATTTGATCGAAAGCAATGCATGTCATGTATTTTATTCCCAGTAGTAAATGTAAATCAAAGATATATTTCTGAAAGTAGTCACGTAAAAAGTAATTAACTCTCTAAGCGGTCTGCACTTAAAGACTTGCCATTCTGGAGATGCTTCAAAAATGCACCGCACATATTTTTTTGCTTTCAGGTGGGGTTCTCAAAAACGGTTGAGCCGAATTTTTAAGAATGCGGCTCTGCCGCTTTTGGGGATCTTGCTTGAAGGCCGAAAAAGCATCTCTGGAATGGCGGAATTATACGCTTGGAGGGTTAAATTCTATTTAGAATAATTGGAACAGTTTTATACCCTTTAAATAGACATTCAGGACTTTAAAAGTGAATAATTATAAATAGAATAAAATATGAACAAATCTGAAAAATTGGCAGTTATACACACAATATTAAAAAAAATAGAAAATCAAAAAAGCATCTATTTTAAGATTCAACTACGATGAGGTTTAAAGAAGAAAAATCTATTTACTATTTACATTTGTCAATTTAGAGGTATTCAACACCGCTATTTTTTTTAAACATTATCATTAATAAGAGAAAAGATTAAATAAAAATAGGAAATATATGTTAAGTTAATTATCTTATATTTAGTAAAAATTTTATTTTTATATATTATACACTTTATATTCAAAATATTTCATTTAACTCTTTTTGCACAAAAGATGTATCATTTGAACAAAGCATTACTCTCATTTGCATCGCTCAAAATAACAGCTACTGTACAAAAAAAAAAACAATTCTTTTAGTAACTAACAATTTTTTTAAAATTTTGAAGTTTATGCAAAAATGTATTTTACTAGATCCGCTTATATTCTGAGTTTTGCCATGTGTGCTTGTTTGTTGTGCGTCATTCTTCCTTCCCGGATTATTGCTCTTTTTTACTTCTCAGTTTTTGTTTTCCCGTTTCCATTTTTTCGCTCAGAATCTTTATCGTCCTAGAGTCTCTTTATCGGGACCGATTAAAACCGTCCTTCAAATAGAACTCAGATTAAAAGTAATCCATTTGAGATCTCGTTCATTTGAGAAACGTTAATTATTTCTTAAACTCCCTATAGTAATCCCTATAAAGAAAGCAATTTAATCCGGAATTATTTATTTTAAAAAAATTGTCGATCTAAAAGTCACCTCGCCTATTTAATACATTCTTTGTTAATTGAATCGCTCTCTAATGATTCTTTAAAACTTTTGTTTGTATTCCGGGTGGTTTATTTTTTTGTAAAAAGTCTTTCGAAACAGACGTGCTCCCGTACTGGAGGAAAGTGTAATTAAAAGATAAAATGTGAGACTTCTTCGAATGATTCTAACTTAATGAAAGGATGAACTCAGCTTTAAGTTTCGCCATTTTGTCCCTCAGGACTTAGATTCGATGAAGATAGTACTTGGTATAATCAGACTACACTGTAATAAATCGCTAAACTATCCAATTCTGTAAAATTAATTAATTTCGATTCGATTCAAAATTCGACAATCATGCTTGACTGCAAATTTGCACTTAAATTTAATGAATCAAAAGTCACGGTTTTTTTATTTTTGTATTTAATTAATATTAGGAGTAGCTCTAATTAAAAAGTATTAATTTTTTTAATTATCTATTAGGGGAATGTTTTTCCTGCTGTATTTACCCTTAGGGTCAAATTACGTTTTGCATCATCGTAATCCCTTTTGAGTTACTTAAAGTATTGATGTTTGGTTTTCGTTAAGGTAATATAGGACATTGTTAATACATGCACATGATTTAAAAAAATACATCAAAAGCTCCAATATTTTTTTTTTTTAATTTTACATTTATGAACAAAAAAATATGTTTTAATTATTGTTAAAGACTGTCATTATCCGACTGTTATAGATAATATAGTTTTAAATCCCCATTATATATTATCCTATATCCCACATAATAATGTAATGAGCATAGTATTGAACATTGGCATTACTTTTCTACTAAAACCGTTTTAATCTGTTAATTTCGTCATTTAAGTAATACTCGCAACTCTTTTCTTACACTATTTTGAAAGTATGAAATAACATGGTTCAACAATATATTTTTGCACGGTTATCTTGTTTTGGCACAACTCCACCTTCCCCCTCCCATTTTTTTTGAATTCTAATTTTACTTAAGCTTCTAAATGCTGCTTCATCGCTTAATACCACCTCGTCAATTCAGCCACTCGATCAGGGATTATGTGTGTGGCATCATCTAAAATGTACTACATAAGGCAAATGTTTTATAAATGTATTTTAGACTTAGTGTGTGTGGGGAAGAGAAAGAAATTTGGCTATTTTGGAAACATGGAGAAAATTTTTATGATTATGGATTGTATTACACATACTTCTTTTGCTATCAAACAGTTGCGTCAATCAACCTTAAATGCTTGTTGGAAAAAATTTTGCCAACGTAAGTCAAAAGTGGAAGTTTCGCAGTAAAAAAATCACCAGTCAAAATGAAGTCAAAAGTGGAAGTTTCGCAGTAAAAAAATCACCAGTCAAAATGAAGTCAAAAGTGGAAGTTCCGTAGTATAAAAATCCCCTTAAATTTTAACTCTATCAAATGCAGTTGATAGCAAAAGTTTTAAAAACATGTAAATGGATGACATCGAATATAGTATGCTAAAAAGCCCTTTGGAAGAGGCCGATTTGATTGAATTTATGATAGTTTATGATAATAAAGAAGTCTATAATGATGAAGAGTCGAAGCTGTAGTTCAATTATTAACGGCTGATTTAATTCTCGAGGGTTGAAATTTGCTACAAGTATGGGACAACATTTTCTTACTCATGATCCTGACATAGAGCATGCATTAAGACTTCAGCATAATCTTAAATTTTTTGTTGCAAGATATCAAGAATTACTTAAGTAATTTGAGAAACCAAAACAACAGACTTTGTAACAATAAAACAGCCAACAGAGTCCTTTAATAACGAGCGTAATTCTTCGTTTGAATCAAAACCGACAGTTGAGCTAGACATATCTGACATATTTACTGATGATAGCATTTTTCATCCAGTTCGTAGTAAACGTGCACGCTTGTTGTCAAGTAGCGAGGAATAGTTGTTATTTAGTAGTTTTATTCCTAATTTCAATTTGAATTTTTGTATGTTGTATGTATTTATAGACTGAATTTTTACTGTACGCTGATTTTAATTTTTTTTTTCTTATAATAAAAATGATTTTTTTTTAATAAATATGTAACATGGATTTCAATTTTACTTTTTTTTTGCAGGATTTTTGGGAAAATATTTAGAGTATTTTCTTCTTAACCAATTTTTTAAAGTTGCGAAATATACCCTCTTAAGTTTACCATACATCGCGTATGTACCTTTTCACGCGATTTTTTTCTTTTGCAGGGTGTTCCAAGGAACGTATCTATTGAGTAAAAAAACAGATAGGTGAGGTATTTTTCTTATTCCTAAGTCCGAAGAAATGTGTTTGAAAAATATTTTGATCTGTACAGGTACTGTAAATTTGAAAATTATATTTGTACTTTTATAAAAACATCCTGAATAGCCAATAAATATTTCTTTACAATTCTGCCCACAAACATTTATCTTTCTATTGCTAGCCAGATTATACTTTAGGTGCAGCGAGAAAGCGGGATATCAAATATAGATTATTTAGATATCCTGTTGCGTAGGTAGAACTTGTATTCAGGAAAGATGGATTCGAGTTTTGGATTCGTTGTCTTTTTTAGATTACTACCGAGACATCATAAATTCCTAATATTTGCAGTTGTGGGGTGCATGTATGATGCTGAAAAGAGGGATCTTATTCTTGCCCTACATAGGGAGAATGGGAGGGATACACATACGAAGCCAATCCCTTTTCAAAAAAGTGAGAAAAATATAGGAAATTGCTAACATGTGTGTAGGGAAAATTCTCTGGGTGTAATTTCTTGCATATAAATTTAAGAGATTGGTTTTCATTGTGGGAGTAGTTGACTAATAATTCGAGTAATATTATTCTTGAAGATCATCTTGACGAATTCATCCCATGAAACACGTCTTCTTCAAAAATTCATCAGCTACACAAACCTTCTATGGGTGAGCATTTCAATCCATAAAACATTAAATCAGGGCTGAGTTCCCCACTGAAAAATTGAACATAGGGTTGCAAGATTTTATCCCAATAACACACAGCATTCCTAAAACTTATGTCAAAGATATGAAAGTTTTTGCTCCCATCCAACAAGAAATCCGTATTATCCACTTCCATATAGATGTCATTTTCAGATGTTTTAATACTGGCAAGCAAAGAATCCCTAGAACACATACTCTAAATAAATGTGGTAGTATTAATTTCAGTATTTATTTAATAATCTCAGTAAATCTCAGTATATAGGTTGCATCATGACTCTTAAATAAATAGAATGGTGTACCACAAATTCCAGCTTCAATGGCACTGCTCTCTGCATCATGCTAAGCGGGCGTTTTACTCATCAGGTTTTTCAAACAGACCTCTCTCATATAGCCTTCTGGAAACAGTAACCCTCAAACATAAACTGCTGTGATCAAATGAAGTTCTCGGGACAGCTAAGAAGCTATTGTACTCCTGCCACACCTCGCTGTAATGGAAAAATATCGATTATTGGTCAGCATAACTTTTGAATGACTTTGCTCAGGCCTTCTCTACTGTTCGGTCTCTTTAAGCATTTTTCATAAGTTTTTCACAAACTTCAGCGTAACAAAGTCTCTAGAAATCTGCATTTAAAAACGCCTTGTCTCAAGTCTCCTAATGACTTGCCATCTCTTTCATGTATCCAATTATTAGTGATTATGAGTTTTAACTGTTTGCTTTTGAATTTCTCATCGAATACTGTAAGAAAAACCACGAAATTTGTTGAATTGTACAAATGAACGAAGTGTAGATATTGGTTAGTGAACTTATAAAGTATTTTCATTCAGTATATACTTTATGAGAAATTCAACTGAATAAGCGAATTCTTTTAATTTTGAATACCAGTATACAAATGAGAGCTATTTGTAGTAACCATTGTAATTTTGAGCCTCAAATTCAGAACCTGAGCTAGCACTCTCTTAAAGTCTAAATCACTATTTGACTTCAGGATTTTCAGCCATGAGTTTGTGGCTATGATCGCATTTCTACAGCGGACGTAAGAGGGGGGTTTTTTTTGGAAAATGTTCTACTAAAGTTACGAGAGAGAACATACCTTTTTGTGACAGTATATGGTACGTATAATCCTGGATAAAATATTACAATGAAGATATGAATAAAAAGTGCAGAAAAATAAATACTTTCAAAAATGATAGGTAAATTTAAATTAAGCTAAAAAGGTCGAACGCATATTTTTGGAAAGTCATAATGTTCAAGTTTTAAAGTACGACTTCTCATTGTAACCCGCTATTTCGGAATTAAACATTCATTAAAAAAGTAGAAATTTCTCAGGTGTTCTCACAACCATTTTCCCATCTAACACCATTAAATGTTATCTTTCAGGCAGTAGATATAAAAGATTATAGTCATTTAAAGAAGTTATTGACTAGTATCATTAGGCATTACTGCATTCGTAAAACATTCATAACAAATGACAAAAACTATCATTATGTCAAGAATTATTGTAGATCATTGAAAAGGAATAAAATACATTTATTCAAAGAAAATGTCCATTAAGCATTGATATCCAGTTGATTGGGTCATTTAATATTCACTAGAACACGCAAACTGCAGACATTGTACAATTTTCAACCACTCAGACAGTATTTTCAGGTTTTGTTCTTTCTATAAATAAATAAATATGAAATGCTTAAAAGGACTCAAGTTGTTCAATATAAAATGGACATTTTGAATGATTAAGTCTTAAAAAAAATAATTCCTTTATGCATTGTTAATAAAATCCTTCTGTATAAAAAAAAACATTCCTCATTTTTTAGATTCATATTATAAAAATCCCCAAAGCATGGTTTAACAAGCAACAATTTTAAAAATACAATTACATAGTTCTGGGTAATTTTAGTCACAGTTTTAATTTCAGAAGAATTATACCACAGATAATATAAAATAAAAAGAATCAGAAAAGAGGAACGCCTTAAATCTATCATTTTTCATAATTACTATTTTCAAAATAAGAATAAATTAAGCCCTAGAGTTGCCAGTACCTATTCAATAAATAAAGAGATCAAAAGATTTAAAGTAATCAAGATAATAGAGAGATAAGTATTTCACATAGCTGTAATGAACTCTTTATTTAAATTTCCCCGAACTATATTGTAAATAACCATCTATATAAAAAATAATTCACATTGGAATAAACTGCGAAATTAATTCTTTTTCCACAAAAAGGATTTTTAAAATATCTGTTCGTCTAAAACAAAGTATTCGTTGAAAATACACTTAAATTAGTGTATCAGCTATATCAGAAATTTAGTAGTTGTATTTTAAAATGAAGAATACGTGCAACTCTTTCTCACATATTTTTTTTTAAAAAAATCAAACAATTTTAATCTGATTCCAAGCATCATAAAATTGAACATAAAATACACTGCGTAATCACTACAGTCTTAGTAGCTTTTTCAATCAATTCATGAAAAGAAGTCTTCTTAGTGTTAATTTTATGCTTCATTTAATGTTTTTTCACTGAACATTTTTTCGAAAAAGTACCTTACTCTTTTAAATTAGAGTTGAGCAACATTTCAAAGAAAAAAGATATTCAATGAAAGATTTTTTCCACTTTCATTCATTAACCTTAATAGATGCAAAGTTCTAATTTTTGAAGGATTTAAGTAGATGCTAGTTATTTGTGTGTTAAAATGATGATTAAATTCAAGCACCTACCGTGTATTTTACTATCAATATGTAATTAGATTATAGTTAAACTACAAGATGAGAGTAATTTTTTCTGTAAACACAATAAAACTATTTTAATTTTCTTTTATTAATTTTTATTAAATACAATCAATCATTACGCCTTTTTAAATATATTCCAATAATGCTCAAATTTCATTTAAATCTAAATATGCATAAATAAGAATATACATATATTACGACTTCTTAAGACTAAATATTTATAAGCAGGCATACGATAATATAAAAATATGCTTAGTGAAATATTGTTGGAAGAAGTCAAAAAATATTTCTAGATATAAAATAAAATTTATATAATCGGTTTTAAACATAAGATGAATGCTGCATATATAGCTTAATATTTACGATTGAGGTACTAATTTGCTTAAATAATCTTTTTGAATGAGGTACTTGAAGATAAAAGAAAAAGAGATCAAATATACATTTTAACTTTGAAGCTATATTAGTGCTTTTTTAGCATTAAAATTAAGTATTTTTTATAACTAAATTATTTTACTCTAAATCAAAGTCTTGTTGAAAATCGTCTCGGTTGAAACCCATTATTAACTTTTGAACGTTATCATGTAAGTGAAATAACAGTTTCTCATTAATAAAATATAAATACATGTTGAATTTATTTATTATACTATTTTAAAAAATATTACATTTAATGAAATTAATATATGCATTCTATATTTGATGGATACATTTAATATGATTAACCATAAAATATTTAGATAAGCAAACCATATCCAAACAGTTGGAACCCATATGACCAAATGTTCAATATATGAACATTCAAAGCTGCTCAATTCAAATAATAATCAAAGATTTATAGCATAATGTGGCACTGGAGGAATATATTATGGTTATATATTATCTATATCTCACGATGATTGGAATTAGCACTAGAAAGACTAAAACTTAGTATATACCTATATTGCCCAAAAGCAGTCAAAATGACTGCATTGTGAAAGAATGATTAATGTTCAAAGAAATTTGTTTAAAATTAACTTATGGTATTTTTATATTTACAGTCATATAACAAGTTATTAGTAAATATTAATAATAATAATAAATTTACTTCACTTGGAAAAAAATATATTCTAAGAAATTCTAAGAAATTGTGCATTATATACGTAATTGTTTTTCTAATTGAAATTAAAAAGCCGTCTAAATAACTTCCTTGGGAAATCTAGTGTTAAATAATTAGAATAATTGGGAGTATAACAGCTATACACATACAACATAGCTTTGGCAATGCCTGAAAGTATAAATATATATATTTTTTTTCCTTTGGTAAACTTTTCTTCTAGTGAAGCATAGTTTACAAAATGACACTCTACTACTTCTATTCCTTTAAAACTACTTAAGTATGCATTTACAGCTAGAGATGTTCAATAGAAGATGTCCATGAACTAGACAACTAAAGAGATTTCAAGCTGGCTTGAAATCTTTTAAGTTGAACTCTTATTTCCATTGTAATTCTTTATGGAAATATATTTTGTTTGATTTTGTTCCAAAGTATAGGAAAATCCTGCATTACTCTTTTCACCTTCCAGAAATTTGTGCCATTAACGTAAAGATATAAAGTGCTATTTCTCAGATGTCAGACAAGCTAGAGGTTGTAAGTATTCCATTTAATGATAAGCTAACGTAATAGCTCAGACCAGTGGCTAACTTATCCAAATATAGGTCCCAAAAGTACCTACCTTTAGGACCAGTAAAAAACTGCATGACTCTTTTAAAGACTTAAATAACCTTGAGACTCATAAGTCATATTCTTTTCTCTTTGTTGTTTCTGATATGCTTCATGGTACCAAAGTGTCAAACTTTCGGAATATTAAAATGTTTTGGCTATTATACAGTAAAGTCTATTCCACTCTGGGTCCACGAGGACTTCTGTCCTTTTTCCCTATAATTATTATTCTCAACACTTATCTCTCTATTTATTCTGTGAATTAAAAATACCTTAATTTATATTCACCTTAGAGTACAATAAGCTATTTCAAGAATAACTATGTCCTTATTGCTATAAACTAGCATAAGTATTTATTTAAAGAGCCAACAGAGAAATACTCTCCTGCCCACAACCATGCAAATATAAAGTTTTTTAGGGGATGGTGGACCTTCACAATGTCAGATTTCGGTCAAAATTGTAATTTTGATTTTTTTTTATACTAATATTATCCCTTATATTTCATAGAATAATTATGTCAAAGACTTTTGTCATTTTGATTAAAAATTACCGAATTATTTTTTTATTTTAATCAAATAAATGTTTTAAATGCACTTTTCTTAGCTCTCAAATTTTCCCTTTCCATTGTTACGTAAAATGCTCCTTGCGTTTTAAATTACGTCATATCTCTTTGAAATTTTCACAACTTGTAAAAGAGGATACAATTCACAAATTTGTGCATTAGTTTTCTAAAAAAATTAATGGATCATAATTTGTGCTGTTTTGAAAACCTTGAATGTGTGACAATTGGCGAAATATTTCATATAGTATAGAAATTTTTTTTCTTCAATTTTTATTCTGAATTTAAAATCTATGCACATATATATTTTGTTGTAGTACATAAATATATAAAACAAAAATTATGTGAATATCTTAAAAAACTAATGCGCAAGGAGCATTTTTAAAAAATTTAATTTTTTGAAAAAATCAGTTAAGTTTTTTTTGAAAAAATACATTTAAATTGTGAAATATAACAATCATTTACTGTATAGATTCCATTTTCAGCTAATTAAGCTAACAATTTAAGAAATTAGTTTTAATGATCCACCGTCTCCTTAATTTAAAAACGTTCAGCATTTTTTTCTAATTTATATAATAAAACTCGTGATTTAAATTTATATTTTAAAATCATTAAGAAAGCACATGCTCATTTACATTTCATATTACTTTTCCAGCATTTCTTCACAATTTAAAACAAATGTATTTTTACTCTATATTATGCAATTCACTTAAAGCTTTTTTAAGACTTTAAAACAGTTTTTCTTTTCTTTATATTTTCATTATATAATAGTGTAAAGAACGAGTTCCAGGTATTTTTTTTTCTCAAAAGTCATTTCCTTATATTAATCTTTTTATTCGCTTGGTCGTGCAGCATAATAAATACTTTCTATGTTGTGTGTCATTCATCAGTAATTTTTAAATATCTCATCTTGTCAGAAAAGGAGAAAAAAACACCTTTCCAACAGCCCAAGTATAGTGTCCCACGATACGTTAAACAGACCTCCGGTTCTGTTAATAATTAATAAGATTGTGAGTTTTTGGGAATGGGTGTGGAACAGGATTTATTTTAACCATTTTATGAGAATTTCTTTTTATTCTTAAACGACAATAAAGAGGAGTTGCAAAATCTGTCACACATTTTTTTTTTCATTCTCCCTCGTACGTAAAAGCGATTTTTATTGATTGAGTTACAAGCCAGCTCAGTCATTTACGTTTCATATTTTATTTAATAGGACGTTTCACATTTCGCTATGGTGCATGAAAGCGTATTATTTTCGTAGTCTTTTAAAATTTATTCGGGTGTAAATGAAAGTGAACACCAGAGAACATTTCGTTATGTTTATGGAGGTTGCTTTTCTTTTGCTGTAACTTTATTTTCTTCCTTAAAATTCTTCATTTTACTTTCGATTAGCTGTATGTAATGTGATCTCTCAATCAAAACGAACTTGTTATTAACACTACAATTCTTAACAAAAGCACATTTACCATTCTTAATTCTTCTAAATAAGATTAAGGTTGTTTCAAACAAATTTAGTTAAATGTCTCTAATCGATAAGTTTTTAACAACACATGAAATGAATCAATGAATATAAACATGAATTACATAAAAAATTACGATCTTTCATGAGGAAAATTTTTAAATGTTTCTTTACTGTCCATTGTTTAATTTTAAAGCATGTTTGTATTCAGTGCAAAATAAAGAAACAGTAACTGTTTTCAAAGGACTACTATTAAATTTTTTTATTGGTGTTATTAATTGATTAAAACGAAAAAAAATTATTCCACGGAAGTGACAAACACCTTTGAACTTTCTGTATGAAAGTAAGTTAATTTTCATCTTTACTGAATTTTTTGTTTGTTTCTTAATAGCTAGTTTCCTTAAAATTTATATTTATTGTGATTTTATGCAAGCGAAAAAAACATGTGTTTAATGCATTATAATTCTTAAATGAATTTTTGTGATCTGTTTGCTACATTGTTAATAATTATTTCACAGATATTACACAGAATAATAGTGTCTGCTTCATACGAAATTTACTCTCAGGGATATTTTCAAATAATCTCTTTCTTACAGTAAACTATTATACTACTTTCTCTCTCTCATTAAGTTCTTAATAGAACCTTTTAAGTGTGTGTTTTAAGAAAATTACTAAAATAATACTTATTCCGTAATTATTTAAAGTACACGTAGGAATCATTTGTATGCAAAGAAGGAAATTGCCTTTGTCATACACCAAGTTAAATTTAGATTCCAGGCATGAAAGCAAATATCAGTAAATTAAAAGAAAATATAAACTACAGATGCATCTTCTAGTAGCGTTTATTTTAGCTGACTTGTCCATTTATGTAGAATATAGTCAACTAATTTCATAACAAAATATGTACTTTTTCAAACACCGCTCATTTAAAACTGAGAACTAACAAATTCCTTATAAGCAATGCAAATATAATAACAATTATCTACATAATACTCTAATAATATCCCGTAATTGTTCCATCTCTTTTTATTTTATCCAAAATTCCTTAAATCAACATTATTTCTTTATCTTTACGTAGTACAATATTATTTCAGAGCTTATTAGATCTAATATTTTAATGCGACAAATACAAAGCCTTTGAAATATCCCTTTTAGTGTTTTCAAGTTTCAATTCACATTTTGTCAATTACTTTTCTTTTCACTCAGACTGTGTTAAGCAAGATTTGTATTACAATATTTACTTTTCATTTCATCTAATGATTGTTAATACAGTATTATATACTACAGGAGATGGATAATGCATTCGTTAAAAGTAAAACCAATTTTACAAATTACTTATATTTACATTTCCCGCTTTTTCATATCATTTAATTTCTCCTTATTTTCAATCATCATATTTAATCATTGGTCTCCAGAGAAGCCAACCTGGTAATTACAATCAGTAGTGTTTCTAGTTTAATTTGTTGTGCAGTGCAGGACTTCAGTTTGCCCATGAGAAATTCACCCATTAATACTGAATGAACCAGGTCAGTTTCTCAACAAATGAAACTATTCTATTCAAAACTTTTCATAATTACAGTGATTTTCTGGATGCTTCCCATACAATTATCCTCCCGGCTGAGGATATCTTTTGAAAAATGCAAATTCCTTCTTTTCAAGCGGCCGCAAGCGACTCAACTAAAACGTTTAACTCGTGCCTTTTCCCTTGAGTATCAAGGTTATGAATTAAACATTGTGCTGGATTTAAATAGACAACACGCATTAGAAAAAATAAGAAATATGGATTTTCTGTGATTGATTCAATTGCAGCACGAGTAACATCTGGATGTCTTCTGCAACGCCGAATTTTCTCAGTAAAAGTTTCCTTAAATGAGTTAAACATTAAAGGGGGAAACTTTTGCATTCTGTGTGAAAAGTATTTTATGATTGACAAGCCGTTAGTTTTGAATAACTTGGATTTCTCAAATGTCTTATTTAGATATTTTCAAATAGTTTTGTTTCCTTTCATTACAGTAATTTATGCATTTCAAAGTACTATTTAAAATGATTCAAAAACGCTTTTGTTTCATATTTATTTCCTTGAAGTAAAAAGCTATAACTATCTTTTTCTTCTCCATAACTTAATATTTTACCATACACCAGTGCTTCTTAAAATTTAATATTTGCAACCCAATTTTCAATCATAATTTTCCTCGCCCCCTGCCGCTTCTATACAATTACAATATACCGAATTCAATAACAATATTCTTTGACATAAGGCTACAATACGACTTTAATTATAAGCCGTACAAATTACCAAAGTATAAAATTTTGTATATAATATTATATATGACAAGCCCATGGAGTCACTAGTAATTGTTAAATTTATTCTTAACTTAGTATTTTTTAATTAAATATTCACAAATAAACTGTACAGTACAGATAAATTTATAAGTATCAGTGTATAAATGTGCAATTTGTTTTTTATTATGTCAGAATGTATTTTTATACTTCCTTTCAGTAAATTACTAATTTTTTTAAAACAATATTTTGATTTCGACTTTTTGATATGTTCGCCCCCCCCCTTCATCTAGGATTAACACACCCCCGTAGGGGGTGCGCCCCACAGTTTGAGAAACGTCGCCATATACAGCGCGTTACATTCAATTTAATTCTGAATAATAGCAATTAAGATAAAAATCACAGTTGCATCAGAATGAGATTTGTTATCATTTATTTATATTTTGATGTATCCCATGTAGTATTACATTCTTATTAACTTTCATTAAATTATTAATGTGTGTTTATATGTTTTTTCTACATTTTTAATGTTGAACTATTGTGTTATTTTTACTAATAAATGTAAATAAAGAGTGAGAGGATAGTAAAAAGTTAAATGTGCTTTGGAAATAATGATGATTTGAAAATTGGCTAAAACTTTGAAATTATTGGAAAAAACTTAGCGCCAATATCATTCGCGTTTCAACGAATTATTGTGAATATCACTGCATGTTTGATGCATTTAAAACCTTATAAGTAGAATTTATTGTGAAGTTAAATTAACATGAAATGTTATGTTATTTTACTAAAACGATTATTTGATAAAAAAATATCATTTATTAAAAGTAACTGTAATAATATTAACACATCAAAAATAATTAATGTATTTAGTACAGTATTTTAGAGTCTTTGGAAATATAATAACAACCATTTAGAATGGAAGAAAGCTAAGAAAAAAGTAAGAATTCAACAGCTGTGATGTAACATGAAAAGTAATTGTCTGAAAAACAGCAAAGTTGTTTCATTATTATTTATCGTTTTCAAAATTATTTGCTGCTTATTATTTTCATTTTTGAAGTTAAATATTCTCAAAAGAGGATAGCAAATTTTGGGTTATTTATTATTAAACTTTTATATCAAAATATTGTAGAAAAATAATTTGTAAATTTCTTAGCGTTTTATTTTTAAAACTTCGTTTAGGGCTGCGGTAGCCCAGTGGTCAAGGTATCGGATCATGGCAGGCATGTCATGAGTTCGAGCCCAGTACCACTAAAGACCCGCCGTGTAGGGCAGCGATGCACGTTAAATCTGTCGAGAGCTGAAACGTCCTCCCACTGGTGTGGTGTGGTAGTTAGGAGAGGGGGTGCCTGCTCAGGTATCATCCACGTCACTTGGCCATGGTTCAAAATTACGTGGTCCGTCGCCAAAAGCCCTCGTGTAGCTGAACAGTGCGAAGTTAATATTCACTCACTTTAAAGCTTCTCAGAAGCACGCATTCTTTATCTCCTAAAATTTTACTTCAATAATCTTGTAAGTAAATTCAATAAACTGTTCATTATTTTTTTTATTTTTAACAATTATATTCCAATTGATTCTACATGTTATTTGAGGTATCACTATATTGCACTGTTTTGATATAGTAATATTGTAGTTATAGAAAATAAATATACACAAAATGCCATTTTTGTAATTCATGTAACGTAAAGTTAATTTAATTATAAATCCAGATCATAGCTCCAAGGTTAAAGAAATCAATGCATTAAGTGATTTTTGCCACTTAACATCATTTCTAATCTAATGAATTTTATGCCATTTTATTTCTTACAACAGCCTTAAGAATTTTCTAAAAAAACTTTTAATAATACGAGAAAGAATCGAATAAAATTTATTTGTATCGTATTTGTAATTCAAATTAAAATTATTTGCCGACACATTACGATTTAAAGTAACACAAAAAAAGAAATGTTAATTTAATATAAAATATTTATTATTAGCTAAAAAAAACTTTCCATGTACAAAAAAAATTCCAAAAAATTTTATTTAAAATCATGTAGAATTGTTTTCATTTTATATCTCTTTTAGGATTAAAACCAAACATTGAAAATTGTTTTGTCTTTTACATAAAATATAAAGAATTTAAAATTTATCATATTTCATTATTACTATAAGCCATGTTGTGAAAGAAACGTATATTTCTGCATAACCATTAACACAATTCAGCTTACCTAGAAACACTTCTAAAATTAAATTACTTAGCAATGTAGGTTAGCTACCATTTATCATGTATTATTATGCTTACCTGACAACTAGCCATTGTTTAATATTTATTTCGGTGTAGCCTTTTTATCTTACTTTTAATAGTCTTTATAGGAAATTATTTAATATAAGTGTACACCATTTTAAAGATTTTATCATAAGTCATTATACTCTGCATTGTTAACCATATACTATGCTAATTGCATACAAATGCATAACAAAGGCTAATTGATAAAACCTGTACACAAGAGGAAGGGCACATCACTTATGTTTCTTTATCCTTTTGTTCTTGGAAAGCATTCTGTCTTTCTGAGTTTACACAGCACTTATATTGATTGTTTGCCTCAGTTTCAGCTCAGCACGCAATCCAAGTGAACGCCACAATTCTCACAATGGCGTGATCACTTCAGAGATAGTATTTACCGAAAATCTTTTTTTCTTCTGTTTGTATGCTAGAAACCTTGCTGAATTGTTAAGATGGGAAAAATATTTTGAATTACTTATTTTTTAATCTGAAAGCTTTCGTACTTTTGATATAAACAAAAGAGAAGAATTGTAGAAACCAGAATAATATTTTTTAAATAATACGTCTTTTTCGATTCTTTTATATATTGTTTTACAATGAAAACGAATTAAATAATCCAGTCATGAAAGTTATTAAGATTCGGTTAAATCTATTAATCGAGTAAATTTAACGTTTAAAAGTTAGTATTAAAAAAATCCATTATATAGTCATTACGAGTATATTATGAAGTTATATGTTTTATACCGATTGCAAAAATAGTCAGTAATTAACGCTTTCAATACATGAAACAAATCTTATAAATATCTAAATCTTTTATAAATTATTATAAATTATAGATTTTGGAAAATTATCAAAGGCTGTATGTCAGTGCTTCTCAAACTTTCAAAATTTGTGACGCAATATTCAATCATAGTTTTCATCGCCCCCTCTCCATACAAATAATAATGCATTGAACTCAATAATACTATACTTTGTGACACTAAAGCTACAATACGAGTTTGACATCTTAAGTGCCACCGGCGTATATATACGTCTCGCTCAGCCGGTGCGTTTAATGCCCCGGACGTATATATACGTCTTTCGGAAGGACGATCTTTTCTGTGCACTACCATCCGTAAAATTATTCCAAAAACTTTGGAATGCAATTAAAGGAGCTTGGCAGTGTTTGCAAAGGATTTACTTATATCAGAGGATTTCCTTAATTTTTTCTATTCCTTTTCTCCCCCCTCCCCCTAATATATCTCATACGCGGGCCTAAGTGGAAAATGGAGGCATTGAGGTGTGAAGCACGTAGCTTTTAATCGATAGTGAGGGGATTATCTATAAACCGTATAAATTATCAAGGTAAGTGTTAATTTTTGTATATCATTTTTAATATGTGACAAGCCTACACTGGTAATTATTAAATTTGTTCTTAACTTAGTATTGTTAAATTAATTATAAAATACTTTGTGCAGTACTCATACATTTATAAGTGTGTTATATCAGTGTAAATATTAATTTTATTTTTTACTATGCCAGAATGTATTTTGTTTACTTTCAGTAAATTAATATTTTTTTAAAAAATAATCGTTTGCTTTCGACTTTAATATACTTGCACCTCCCTCGTATAGTTATCACGCCCCCAGTTTGATAAACGCTGCTGTATATTAAGTAATCCAACATATACAGTTAGAACTTCCATGAACAAAAAAGTATATATATATATATATATATATATATATATACGGCCACTTTTTGAATGTGAATGATGTAAAATATATTTTTGATGCATAAATTATTTTGATACAAAATAAATTCAATTTAAAGACGGAATATTTAAAGTTATACATACAAGTAGATAATGTAGACACATTTGAGCATAGGTAAAGGGATATTGAAAAACATTTGAGTCAGATTTGATTTATGAATCAGAAAAAAAGGTAAACAAACCCTTCCATAACTAAAATAACAAACAACTGCGCATATTTGTCTGAATTTTTTTTGATAATCTTATTTTACAGTGTTTGCTTTTTCATCGTTACCTCTAAGTAGAAATAAAAAAGAATCTTAACTAAACAAAAAGAACATAATACACCACAACAACACATAAAAGAAAGCAACTAGATACACAATTCTTAAGAAATGGGACTGCTTAAAGGGAACACTTTTATTCGGATTTTTTTTTATTTCACGAAGTCCCTTTAGTGAGTAATTTTATGCCGTAAAAGCATCCACGAAACTCTTATCCCGGGGAAGAACACGATTTTACAGAAAACATTCATTAACTTTTCTTACTCCTTTCTTTGCTCAGTATCTTCTTAGAGAAAAGCGACACCGGCTGATAATGTGACTCAGGATCTCTGAGCGAGTATCGAATTGCGAGACTTTAGGATGGCCACTAAAGTACCACAACTTGTCAATCCTCCGAAGCCAATGAACTATTGACACATTTCAGTATGTGGAGCTTAGAGACAAATCACGGCAAGGATTTTTTTTTCTTCGTGCCCGCCGATTCGATGAAGCAAACGATTACCGCAAGATAAAGCTTTAAATCCTGCGCGTTTATTTAGCGGAACAAAAGTGTCAAGGAAAGAAATCAATCTATGAGCATTGTATTTACTTTTATTTGTATCATAAGGCGTATTTTGCAGACATGTCTTTTTCAATACTTTCAATAGGCTCTTATGACGAATAACTTCAAACATAATTAAACATAGAAAAGAGCATTAAGTATTTTAAGATAGAACTTAAAATTATAAGATAAAGCTTAATTTAACATAAAGCTTAATATTATAAGATAAAGCTTCATATTATAAGATGAAGCTTCATATTATAAGATAAAGCTTATAGAATTATATGATAAAGCTTAATATTTTAAGATAAAGCTTAAACCTTATATTTTAAGATAAAGCTTAAACCCTATATTTTAAGATAAAGCTTAAAATTATAAGATAAAGTTTAGTATTATAAGATAAAGCTTAGTATTATAAGATAACGCTTAGTATTATAAGATAAAGTTTAGTATTATGAGATAAAGCTTTAAACCCTGCGCGTTTATTTAGCTGAATAAAAGTGCCAAGGAAGGAAATCAATCCATGAGCATTGTATTTACTTTTATTTGTATCATAAAGCGTATTTTGCAGCATGTTCTTTTCAATACTTTCAATTGGTTCTCATGTTGAATAGCTTCAAACATTATTAAATACACAAAAGGAGCATTATGTATTTAATGAAAATCCTATTTACAAGAGATCCTCATTACATATTCTTTTAGTATTTGAATATTTTTAGAAAGAATTATTATAGGTTAATGCACAAAAGACCTAATTTTAAATAATTTACTACTTTTAAATAATTAATGATATTTTTAACTAATTAATATTGAATGAAAATAATCACTATGTCGTTGTTTTTGTACTTTAAAAATCAAAACATTTTAAAGTGTTAACTTTCTTGTTTTGTAGAAGTATTTAAGCATTCATGGTACTTAGATTTTTAAAATTTTAGTAGTTGTCAAAAAAATTAAGAATTCTAGTTTTATAAATTATCTTTTATTTTTAATTCTGTATACAGTCGGACCCTTATTTACTGAAACCCTATTTAATAAATTTCACAATTAAGAAAATTTTTCTTTTCCTCCTTTTAAAATGAACCCATATTAACGAATTATTTCAACAGATAATAATTTATTTTTTGAAACTTAATACTTTTTATTTTCCCTAAAAAGCATTTTAAATTTCAAGAATATAAAAAAATTATTTTAAATCTTGTAAGTTATATAATTTGCATTTATCAGAGTATGTAATCCAGTTTTCCCACTTGAATGTTTTATTAAAGCATGATTCAATTATATTTGTGTCAAATAATGCATGACAAACATAATAAATACAATGTAATAATGTATATTTAAGGTATAGAAAATTGTTTCTTCCTTGGATGACCTAATACAATCTGTTGATCTAATAAAGGTATGTGAAAATCTTGTAGCAGGAAATAGTTGTATATAAAAAATCAAAGAAAGAAGCTAAAGTTTGCTGCTTTTACTTTCTAAATAAACACATAAAAATACAAAGTAATAACCCATTTTGAAAGAAACTCAATTTTAGTAAAGAAATAAAATTATGAAGTTCGATGTCTCTTTTCATAATATTCCTTGTGAACCAAGACTATATCTTTGTTCACATCGATTCTTTTAAGGTATCCGACTACGTTCAGAGCCGTGATTTTGCAAAAGCGCATAAATGGATAATTTTCATGATATTTAGTGTCACTTAGATTAGAATACATGTATACAATTGTTTTAAGGACATTTTGACAAAAAAAAATTATTTAAATACAATTTTTTGGCAAAAAACTAACTTAGAATAATCTTTTTTCAAAATGTTCTCTTGTTAAAAATGCTTCTATTATAATAATATTTTGCCTGTATATAGATCAGACCTCTTTACAGAGGCTCAACTATGATTTTTGAAAAATTCACAATATTTTCAGAGTTACAACCAATTGAAATAATTATTGGCGTTTTTTTCTTAAAATTGCTTCCTTTTGTTGTCGTAAAATATGAATAAACCCACTTCTAAGCTGTATATTTTAAAAATTCTGGTTGAGCCTTTGTAGTGAGTTCTGAGCTATATATAGGCAAAATATTATTATAATAGAAGCATTTTTCACAAAAGGAGAACATTTGGAAAAATTTATTCTAAGTTAATTTTTTGCCAAAATATTGCATTTAAATAATTTTTTTTGTCATAATGTCCTTAAAACAATTTTATACATGTATTATAATCTAAGTGACACTAAATATCATAAATATTATCCATTTACACGCTTTTGCAAAATCACGGTTCCGAACGTAGTCGGATACCTTAACCCACCACACATTTCCCCAACACATCCAACAACAAAAAATGGAATTTAATAATTACTGTGGAAAGCACACTATCCTTCAAAACTTCAAAATTTTAAAGCTTGAACTTATACATTGAAGTATACATTTGCTTCAGAGTTGCAAAAATAAAATACACACACATATATTTACCTATCTACCAAAAAGTACATTATTCAGTTAGATGAACGTGAAGATATAAATTAGCCGATTTGTTGTTATTTGATGCTAAAACATGCATTGCATCTGCCTGAATTATAATATGAATACATTATTCAGGCCATTCGTAAACAATCTAATACGTTCCATAGTCATAACTACCGCTTAGTTTCAGGATGCATCCCTAGTGACTATTTGTCACCTTCAGGTTTGTTATTAAGCTGATAGGATTGTCACATCTTCATGAAGTTAATATATGATTTCGCTTCATGTACCTTATCGCATGTCATCTGATAACAATATTAAATATTAATATTGGATTTTCAAAAGCAAATAACTAAAAACAAATAACTAGTGATGGGCTTATTATGCAATGATCTAATTATTAAATATCAAAGTTTTGATTAACAATTATTTAAGCATTTGGGGAGCAAATTTTCTTTACATTACACAAGCTCATAGAAATTGTATAGAATTAAACATTACACCATTTCTAAAAAATAATGGTACGTAAATTTCAGAATTAGCAATTAGCACAAATGTAATATATATATATATATATATATATATATATATAAATATTCTTATTCTCTATAAACAAGAGATAACATCAAAACTATCACATTCGAAAAACACATAGACAGTAGGAAAATCACACAATGAAGGACATAAGAGTAACTGAGATTAAAAATTATAAAATGGATGCTGCAGTGTCATAAACATTACTGACTTAGGACAGCTAATATATAAAATAATTTATATAAAAGTGGGGTAGAACATGTCTTTTGGCCAGCCAACCTTCCCCCTTTATGTAAATAACACTGAGCAAAAACCAATAGAAAATAATGGATAGGAATATCTAAATCCATTACAAGATAGAGGTAACTTACCTAAAAATTGCACTTATACATATATATA
>BMAV01007362.1:0-81078 GCA_019973955.1 Trichonephila inaurata madagascariensis
TATTAAATTTAGGAATTAAAATTTATTTTATTCTTTTACATATTTACTTCTTTCGCTACGGATCTTCTCTAATTAAACGGCTCTATAAACTCAAGGTAACGCTGAGTGCAACGTAAAGTTTTGGCTATCTGTATTTGAGACTGCCTTACCGCAAATTTACAGAAACTTCACTTTTTCGTTAACCACTCGAAACGTTGGTGGCTACCCATTTTATACATTTACTTTTGAATTTCCCCAAATTTAAAAAAAAACATTACAAAATTCACCGGATATAAAACAAAAAAGAGCAAAAATTTCCCCGGAAAAAACCCCTTTTGATTGAAGGTGAGACGAATTAGATTTCGCATCAGTGACATAGGTAATGGAGGGAAGAAACATATTGCAAAATCAACAATTTTTATCTACTTTAAGCGTAGCTCTAATGTTGTTGCAATGGGTAAATGAAAACAAATTACCCTTTTACCCATAATTAATTCAAATAAATATCACTTACCAAGATGATGCCAGAGGCACTGGATCTGAATATAGTAAACCTATCCTTCTAATGATAAGACTAAGTCATATACACAAGCCATATAAAGGTACGTAGACATCCCGCAAATCAATTTTCAGAAATATAATCTAAATGGGATATGTATGAATATAATCTAAGCTACACTATAATTTTTTTCGAAGATTTCTCTATCAACAAACTTTTTGAGCTAACCACTTTACTTTAAACAATAAGGCTCATTTGCATACGTCACGTATCCTTCACAGAAAAAAGCTGTCAAAAATTAATCAAACAATTCACTGAAAATATTTTTCTTCCTAAACTTTAGCTGAAATGCGTGAAGAGAAACCATTGCAAGATGTGTCATTTATCTTGATTATTTTACATGTATTCAGTTTTTCGCACTTAATTTTATCTGTCATATCTCGTTTTCACTTAATTATTCATATTAAACGCATATAGTAGAAATTAAATCAGAATGTAGATGAAATATTTTAAAAACAACGACTCGCGTAATGCAAGTAATAAATAATATAAGCACAATTATTATTTGTAATTCTTATTTTTTTGCTTCATTCATAAGCGAATTTTGTAAACAATTACGTTTGCATCCTTCTACATCTTTCATTTTATCAATGGTGAATTCTGCTCACTTTTAAGCATTTTTCAGATTTGTTTTTAGGCTATTATATTACAAATAAGTATTATATAAGCGTGGATTCTTCATATTCTTAAACAAAGGAGTTTTGTGTAGTTGTTATTGAAACTTACAATGACCTTTAACATTTAAGATACACATATTTTTTTTTGTTGACCTTCACTATTAAAAGATTGAAAATAAAGTTGTGTGCAAAATATGGATTATATAACTAACATAAATAATTTCAGTGAATCTTATTAAACAATTATGTCCAAGAATATTTCTTGAAGAATTTTATACTTCTAGAGAAGTACGGAAAAACTGAAACTTCAAACTTCATATTGAATTTTTTATGATTATTGTGCTTTATGTGTATAATTGTTGGTGCTTCCTATATATAACATATTGCTAGCCATTTGTGGAGTAATCATTAAGGGGGTAGCAAATTGATTTAAATAAAAATGAGTTCAATCGTAGTTAAAGCTTAGGAGGTCTTATGCGTCAAATTAACTGTTATCCCTAGAACTTGGGATAAATTTCCTTTTTAAAATAAATCAATATCTAAATTATCCGTTCCAATTTTCTAAAGGGGTAAAAACTCTTGCACCAAATACACCTTGTAGCTCATTCGCCATGTTTTTCTGTTTTCATTTGTACTTCTTACAATTCATTATATGTTTCAGCTTATTTATGATTAGAGCGACGTAATAGGGACAAAAATATCTGCTATTATGTTGCGCAGATATCTTCACAAGGACTCTATGCTAGATGACTTCGTGTTTGCGTCTATCTTCTTACGTTGAGTAAAACAAAAGTATTTCTGGATCAGGTAACAATGAACTTTTGTATTCAGTACACACAAGTCATGGTTGATTTGAAGTGCAAAGCAAGTCGGGCTTAGGGCAAATAAGGCTCAAGAACACTAGATTCTATCAAACAAAATGCATTGGAATAAAGTTATACAGGAAGTGGAATCATGATTTGGTGTTTGGAGTAGAATCATAGAAGTAGAAATGACGTCTTTGGATAATTATACTTATCTGCATGTGTTACTTGGAGAAAAAATCTTGGTTGTCAGATATCAAGAAGAGATCTTTGGTATATATACACACTGTTCAATGAATTAGAAACACTTGAGATTTGCATTTGAATGGTGCTGGGGCTAAAGTTTGCAATTTTTATTATGCAGGCTACACGTAATTAGAATGATAGTATAAGTAAGTTGTAAAATGCTTTTCACACACACACACACACACACGATGAATGAAGTAAAATAGGAAAAACCACAGATATTTCCCTCTTTGAAAAAATGTCTTTTTAGTAGAGGAATCGTTTTCGAAGACAGTAAATCTCACTGGATTCTCAAAAGCAGCAATATCAAAGGTTTTCAACAGTTGGAATGGAAACCTACAGTCCTTTGGAACACGTAACTGTAGGTAAGCACAGTTTTACAACAGTGTGATCGACGGAGCATCTGTCGAATTGCATGGCAAAACAGAGACTATACTGTGCTTCAACTGACAAAAATTGCCAAATAAGACTCTTCACAACAGATATCAACTCAAATCATGTTCAGAAAATTGCAGAGGGTAGAAATATATAGTCGGGTGCTTGCGATAAAACCATTCATTTCTGCCCGAAATACAAAAATCGTTTGAAATGGTGTAGGAAGGAGGACACTCGGCATCTGAGGATTGAAAACGGGTAATGAAATCGGATAAATTACGCTACTTAGCACTGATGGAAGACGTTGAATTTGTTGAGAAATCTAGTAAGTCATAATTTAATCTTACCTTACTCACCCTGTGCAAGGGACTGGTGGGAGTACTATAATATAGGGAACGTTCCGCTGGCATGGAAGTAGTGCCTTGGTGTTCTTCGAGGGTAAACAAAGAGCCATGAGATATCCAGATATGCTGAAAGATCAAATGCAACCTGACATGTTACATTTTTACCATGATGGCGAACGATACTTCATGGATGGTAATGAAACTATATATTGAGCCAGAAGTTTTCAAAATTGGTTAATCTAACATCAGTCTAACTTCCAACGCATTCCCCCTAGCCACTACATATATATATATATATAGCCCATACCTAAACCTCACAGAAGGTTAAGGGGGAAATGTGGATCTGACTGTACTGTCCTCTTCCTAACTGAAAAGATCCAAAAAGGAGCATAACCAATGCATGGTATTCTCTGGGCGTAAATATTGATCTTGGGTTTCTAATTCATTGACCAGGTAGTGTATGCAACATGTGCTGGTATTTTGAGTAATTAATTCACCTTAATGTATTGTAATGTCCGATCTCATCGAATACATCTTGTTGATGAATATCTTGACAATCGAAGCTATGGGCTAGTGGAATGTCCATTTCCATCCGTACTTTGATCGGAAATAACATTTTGATAATTACCTTAGGAAGTAGACGGCAGTTTTTAATAATTTTCTTGAGTCGTTAAATGAGCTGGCACAAGAGTTGTTACATATATAACATATTTTCTTATTTCTGTGTATGACAAATTAATATGCAATATGGAACATTAAATGTCTCGAATGCATTACAAGTAACACAAAAGCATGTTCCTATAAAATGTTTAAATTTCATTAATATTTTTCAAAGCTCTGGGATTTATTTTCTATAATCAAATAATGGACTTCTGATAAAATACTATTCTGTATATATAAATGATGCTTAATATACGTCAAAATGTTGGGGAAAATGTTACAGATAATATTTTAAATTCTACCTAAGATTAGCATTTTTGAATAGAGGAATCTTTTTTTCAAATAATGACAAATATATGGGTGTGTAAAAATATTTTTTATTTAAAAGTAACAATTATTTATGTAAGTACATAATGAACACATTTTACAGAGGGGTTTGTCTTAAGCGGCAATTAATTGCTTTGAGTTCTTTTTATCAATAGTGCAGTGTGAAATGGTGTGCAACTCATAAATGAATTATAAATTCAAATGTAGACTGTGGATCACAGTTTCCAAAATGCAATAACGACGCCACATTAATCTTCTTATGCTCGTGAACAGTATAATAATGACATTAACCTTGCTAAATAGTGAAATTATAACAATAATACCAACTTCCATACTAAAAAAATAATACTTTTACAAATTTATATTCTGTCTCATTCCTTAAACCTGAAATTACATATATATAATTTCTTAATATTTTCTGGTTAATATGTTAATAATTATTGTGTATTGGACATAAATTTTAGACTGTATTGGAGATCATTCCACAACACACTCAATGTTTTATTGTAAATGTTTTAAGCAGATATAAGTGTTTTAAACAGTGTAATATCCTTAAGCTATAAGCTTCCTTCTTTTACCGAGATTCTTGTTTATAGAAAAACCAGCTGAAAATATTTAAATATCTATTCAAAATAATGTTATGAAACTTTTAAATTGTAATCCATTCATTCAATCATCAAGTTATGAAAGGACTTAAACTCATTATACTAGTGAATAGCAATAAAAACATCTAGTTTCTTATCACGTTTATTTGTTCTCATTATTTTTACATTTCCTTTGACTATTCAATGATTCAGGGAAAAAACCATGTTGGTATTTAAAAGGTATTTTAAAGAATATCATTAAGATGCATTAATATTTTAAAAAACAGTGTATTTTCTAAAATTTGATTTTTAATTAATTTCCATTACTTTATTTTAAACCTTTTATATACATGTTTCAATTAAAAAATTTGGCAGAATTTTAAACTTTTGTCAGAAATTTAATTATAAAAATTTTTAAAAGAGGATTACTCATTATTTTTTAAACAAGAAATATCTCTTGTTTTTATAAGCATATTAATTATATGCTACAGGAGTTTTTTAGTATCTTTAGCCTTTTTTAAAATAGGCATAAGCTTTAATATCTCTTAGGTCAGTGAATCATAACACCCAACTAAATTAAAGAAAAAAATACAAACTAAAAATTTTAAAAGAAAAGGAAATAAGGCATTTAAAGATCAAGCCGGAGTTGAAGATTTCCCCGTTCGATTTGAACCTTAAGGTTCAAAGCGCAAATTTGACGTCTAAGAATTTCTAAAAAAAGGCCCTTTTGAATTAAATTTAATGTTTTGATTTTTTTTCCGTACGAAAACCCAAATAATTTTAAAAGTGAAAAAGACTGTATTGGGTTATAAGATAAAAGAATCGGGAAAGAGTGCAAACAAAATTTTTCGGAAAGAAACAAGAGGGATAAAAGACCTTGAAAGTTCCCCACCGATTCCTACCCAAATCCGGGGAATTTCTTCGTAACTTTTTACTAAGAACCAGGGAATTTTTTTCAACTTTTGGGAAAGTTCAATTCGTAAATTGAAAGCACGTAATTTTAAAATTTTTAAAAACCTGACATTTGGGCACAAATGAACAAGTTTCATAAAACAAGTTTCAATTTTTTAGGCCACCACATTTAAAAATGGGAAAAACCCCAAAGAAGTTGTTGAGCTCAGCCGCTTCTCAAATTGATAAATAAAAATAATATGTATTCAACGAATACTTAATTTATATTTTTCCTGCATATATAATGGAATAGTTTTATCATACTACAAAACGATGACTCAGGATGTAATTTATAGTCTAGGAATTCCGACGTGATGCAGTGAAAAGTTTTTACTTTTTGTCCTGGGTTATAAATTCTCGTTTACAATATTTTGGCATATCATATAGTTGCTATAGTAGCATATTCGGCGAATAAACTCTATTTCGCTAACATAGCTTTTTCTACGGTCTACGCTCTTACTTGCAAGTTCTTTTCATGACGTTATTGATTTTGCTTACAAGAAGTTTGATCACTACTTGAATGTTTTGCTGTTTAGGAAGTTTTTTTTCCCCTTTTTTGTACCAAACCATATTATAACTTTTTGAATAATCAGACACTTATTAGAAAAATAAATGAAGTCAAAAATTTGCAAAAACCCATACTATGCTCCAATATATATATATATATATATATATATATATATATATATATATATATATCAAGGTATAAATAATAAAACTTCACTGAACATAAAATTACAAATGCTAGAAAAATTTTTTTAACAGATTTTCCCTGTTATTTTTTATTACACCTTTAAAAATAAAAAAGGCTCTACCAATAAAAAATTAGTACTTTTTTCCCAAAAAACATATTTATAAAAAAGAACCCCTAGCAAATGTTATTCTTTCCAAATCAAGTTACAGTACTACGTATCTGAAATCACAGCTGACTCAACAAACTTTAATTAAGTTATTGCAGAGTAAACCAAAATTCTTTCATGAGCTAACCCTCCAAGCGGTCTGCACGTAAACCCCGTCTTTCCCGGGGGTTTTTTCTGCCCTTCAAAAGGTTAAAAAGCGGCCGAGCCATTTTTAAAAAATAGGGCCCAAAACCCAAAGAAAACCGGCGGAAAAAAAAATACGTGCGGGCATTTTCAAACATCTAAAAAAATGGCAATACTTTAAGTGCAGACCGCTTAGAGGGTTAACAAAAATTCGTTGCTCAACACCAGCAAGTGACATATACAACATGTAAAAAAAAGGTTTCTTTACCGAGTACTCTTTCTCCAAGTCTGAAACTGCTATAAATTGAATAACGCTTGTCACGAGCTAGTGGTCGAACATTTAAGAATCTGTAGTAGACGAATGATGAGGCCAAGGTTATTTAAGTACAAATCGCGATGACAGTCAGATACGCGTACGCTGACATCGTGGTCTCCAATGAAAGTACGTGCTGCTATCCGGTATGAGTGGACATGTGGGAGTAATGAATTCGTCATCCACAGTCCCCTACAGACCATGCAGGATGAAAAGGTAATATTTTGTCAAATGGTTGGTTACTGAGGCTGCATGTTTAGAAAAGGAACTCCGTATAAGGAGAATGAATGCCAAAGTGGGTATTTCTCCAAATCCCCGAATGAAAACTACATTGCAAACTGGATCAAAATTCCTTGCACTGCTGGACTCTGAGTTTTAGAAAAGTGGTTTCATCAAACTGATTTTTTTTAAAAAATATCTTAAGGGGGGGGTGCCAACCATTTTAAAAAATAGAGGGCTTTAATTTCCTGTGTGTGTGTGTGTGTGTGTGTGTGTGTGTGTGTGTGTGTGTGTGTGTGTGTGTGTGTGTGTGTGTGTGTGTGTGTGTGTGTGTGTGTGTGTGTGTGTGTGTGTGTGTGTGTGTGTGTGTGTGTGTTTTGTGTGTGTGTGTGTGTGTGTGTGTGTGTGTGTGTGTGTGTGTGTGTGTGTGTGTGTTTGTGTGTGTGTGTGTGTGTGTGTGTGTGTGTGTGTGTGTGTGTGTGTGTGTGTGTGTGTGTGTGTGTGTGTGTGGGGGATGCCACAGTTTTCCCATATAAAACTATAAATTTCTGTATACCCCAGAACATATATACTATATAGTATAAATAACAAAAAGTTTTTATCCGGCAAAAAAGTTTCCTTGATAAAAAAAAGAGCCGAAACCTACTTTCGGAACGTCCCTTGTATGTATGATAAATAAAAATAATAAGATGTTCCGAGAAAACTTGTAATAGCCCCCCTCCCTAAAGTTGGAACTATCTAAATTCCCCCCCGGGTTTTCCCGAAATTTTAAAACCCCGGTAGCAAAACACTACGAGAGAATCACACAAAGACTAATATAATTAATTATTTATTTTTCCCGCCCCAAGCTATAGGGGAATAAACCCCGGTTATTGGGGAACTAAAAAATACGCGTATATCTTAGTTTGAAAAGAATTTCAGACACTGTCGCTAAATCTCCAAATAAATGAAGATTCACTTTTGAATCAAAACGGGTAAAAACTGACCTCAATGAAAAATGGATGGAGAACCCCTTTAAAACTTTTTAATAAAAGGAAAACACGAACCTAGGTAAAAAAAAATTTTTAAACCCGTTGGTGTATAATGTAAGTTTTATACTGATGGGGAAAATCTAAGGATATATTAGAACTTATATCTGTATATCATGTTTTCGCTGTAAGAAGATTCCAGTTAGGCATATAATAAAATTAAAAGAAAATGTACCACAAGTTAGCTTTGAGAGGGAAACCTCGCTAGGTAGCTAATACATATTTAGTTTGCAACTTTTATAAATGAGTCGCATTAAAATTTTTATCACAATTGGCAACAAATTCTATTCAAATTAATTTTAACAGTTTCCTGTTTAGGTTTGGTTTTTTTCTTTTATAATTCCCCTTTAAAAATTATTTCCTTTGAAGGAAAAATTGCATGCTTTTTGTTAAAAAAAATAAATTTTCTTAATTTTTCTAAAAAAAGCAATGTTTTTAACCTAAAAAATTTAAAGAAAGGATTTTTTTTAAAAATTTTAATACACAGAAATGTAAAAATCTCTTTTTTTTTTTATCGATTTATCCCCAAAATTTAAATTTAACTTTTTCCCGATGGAAACCGTCTAAAAAAAATTATTTATTAAAAATTCAGGGGTTTTTAAAATCAGATATTTCCCCCAATATTTTTATCTAACAGATATTCTTTTTATTTTACTTGAACCAAATTAAAATAATTTACTATTAATATATAATTGAAACAAAAATAATAGACTAAATTAATTAATTATGACGTCATATCGTTTTCTATTTCTGAGTAATTATGTAAGCAATTTTCGAAATGTTTCGTTTCCATTAATGGCATTACTATTTTAATTGAGTATATATCAACCTTCTTTTTAGCTTACGCAAATAACAAATGTTTCCTATTAATTGATAATTTTTTATATAACGTACAAAGATTTTATTATAAAAAGAAATTATCATTTTGTGCAGAGTTCCTTTTCACTCTTATTTGTGATTTCTGATGTATAAGAAAAAGATAATCATTTTGAAATATTTTAACATCATTATATTAAATGTAAGTAATTTATAAGAAAAATGTTGTTAATTGAAATCTAGTAACATTTTTAAAATATTTAGCATAGAATAAGAATATTATCTAATAATTAATTAGATTTAATTAAATATGTTATTTCAATAATTCTAATATATTTCTTATTATTGCTGTATGTTTTCCCTTTTTTTACCCCTTTTATTCATAGCAAAGAAATGCTTCAGAAAAACCGCAGAATTAATCTTCATCAGACTCAGCAATTATTAGGACATAGTTGAAGTAAATTACATTATTTGCGACATCTTAGATTAACTGCAATTCTATGACACTGCAGTTAACACTTATATTATTTTATTATAAAAGCAGCATTGCATAGTTGTTACAATTTGTTGTAATATATTGCTGGCTATTAAAACTGTCTTGTTTAAATGATATTGTGGATAATTTATTACAATTTTATATTATAAGTTTTATGTAGTTATATTATTTATTAGTTAATATATTGCAATATATTACCAAATTAATGTAGTATCATAATAGTATGTAATGTTTTCTTGGAGCAATATGTTAGATATTATTAAGATTTCTTTTCTTTTTCTGACATGAAAGGAATTTCTGTACTTAGGTATTATCGCAACCGTATTGGTGATATTATATGAAACAAAGCACATTCTTGCCAATTCAGGGCGTGCAACACTCGCAAAATCTGGGTTGCCTACTTGTCCAGTTATCTTAAATGTTGGCATGTTGCGATAGGGCTTAAGTACCAAAATTTCTTTTCACTTTGTAATTTTTACTTTAAATAGTCCCACTTTTTATAAAAGTCATAAATATGTGTTTCAAAGAAAACTAAACGCTTGTAAAAAAAAGTAATTTTTTCGATTATTAATGTCCCACTTATTAAAAGATTGACTTGCAAAGTTTGTTGGCGAGGAAACTCTAATTTTGAATACATTCAAGTGACGGAGAAAAACACTAATGTGTTGTGTGATAACCTATACTTCTCGAACTTCCACAACTGGTAAATGGGAGGGCGCTGAGCTTCGAGAGATTTAATGTGCAACACCATGAGTCGAATTCGAAATTCGGCGGAAATAACGACAGCTATAAATCGTCATCACAACCAAGTGGCTCTACAAATGATATATAGTAATATTTTGAATGAATTATAATCAACTATGGCCCAAGGTCGCGTATGAGTTGGGCACAGTAGGCATTAACTCTCATGGGCTATCGCGTCACTGAGTTAAGTAGTATAATCAATTAAAAAGTATTAACAATACAATTCTTAGCACATTTATAAAGAAGTAATACTACATTTTCATTATTTTACTTTTTAATTTTGATTCTTTACTAATGAAAAGGTCATTTTATAAGTAAATCGGTACGGATAACATTTCTATAAAAATGTATTTCAAGCGTATACCTTTATTCATCTAAAATTCTAAGGTATCAATACCGGAAGTGCTTTTGACGTAACTACCGTAAATTCCAGAGTATAGCCACAGGTGTATATTGCGCACCTATACTTTCAAGTTTGTTTTTAAATTGTTAGGTATATTCGCCGTATAACGCGCACCCTCTTTTTTAAGAAGGAACATGAAATATACGTGTGCAATGCTAATATATTTTGAAGTCATTTATTCGAGGTACTATCCCAAGATATTGAAGTTAGATATACTTCCTGAACTACAACTCTTTCAGTTCATCATTTATGGTAACTTTTTTAAATAATCAGTATTCCAGTGTATGTAGAAGACTATTTTTTTTAAACTCGCCTAATTATATTTTTTTATTTTTGAAGCTATCATTTTTATATACCCGGCGTATAACGCGCACCCGTAAATTTCGATCTTATTCTTGGTGTTAAAAGTGCGCTTTTTCGGATTTTACGGTAATTATTGTGATTAATTTTTTGTTAACCTAATAATGGAGAAACTTATTTAAAAAAAAAAGAAGGCACAATTTTGTTCAAGAATGCACTTTTTAAATTCGCATTCTATCATCCTTCCTATTCTTGTTTTATGTGAGGTTAATGCTCTAATTTTAATGAGCAGAGTTTATTATTGGTGAAACAGTTAAGTGGAAGAATATTGATTGATATTTATCAGAATAAATCTAAGATTTGTATTTCTCTCTCTCAGAATTTGCTTAGCATACATATACACAAAATATCTAACATATACATACACGAAGGCATTGAAAGCAATTTATAGATAATTTACTTCAAAGAAAAAGAGGCTGGACGTTTCATTCCATTTTGGGTAGAGACTCCACACAAGGATTTTATGTGTTCTTTATTCCCAAGGCCTCAGATGCTCGAGAAGAAAAAGAAGAAAATATTTGGAAAGGTCTTCTGACCCCACTGTGGATTTTATGACCCGCCTGAGACTTACGTCATAAATATTCAAGCCTTACCGAGAAAAAGAATTCTGACCTTGTGTACTGGAATACCGGTACCCTAAACATGCAGCTGCTTAACAATTCAGGTGACTTGTTTCTCTATAATTAAAACCTTATAGTTAATATTAGAAAGAAAAAAAAATCAAAACGTGTTTTTCCAAAAGCACTGATTGGAAGCTGTTTAAGACATCTAAATTTTTAAATGCGCAAAACAAAAAACTATTTATAACAATAATAATTTTCATACCGATACCAAATTGATTTAAAAATTGGGGAATCTGTGGACCAGCTTTACGATTTTTTTTTCAAAAATAAATAAATAGAAATATTACAAATTTAAATTTTTTTTATAAATTTTGATGGTAAACTGTATTTTTAAAGCTTTTGAATTTACTTTATTACTAATTTTACTTGCCTGATTTTTTAAATGGAATAATGCGATTAGCTTTATGTTCGTCACTTAATATTCTAAACACTTTTTTTTTTAAAAACATTAGATCAATATTTTAGATGCATACATTCCTGTACATAAATATTTTTTTTCAATACCCGAAAAGCTAGATTTGAATTATTTTAGCTAAAAGGGATTTTATATAGTTTGAAATTAAACTCTAAAAAAAAATAAATTAATTGGAACTAATTTTTTTCTAATTTAAAAAAAAAAAAAATTTTAAAAGGTTTTTTTTAAAATTTTTAATTTGGAAATTTTTTTTTTTTTGGGTTTCGAGTTTTAAATTTTTAAAATATTATTCCTAATTTAAATTTTATTAGCTGAAATTTTTAAATTAAAATTAAATTTTGTGAAGTAAATTTAAAAAATTATTATTGAGGGTTTTAAATTTTTTAAATTTTTTCTTAGGTTTTTTTAAAAATTTTTTAAAATAATTTTTTTTAAAAAAAAAATTTTTTAAATTGCAAAATTTAAAATACAAAATTAATTTTTTTAAATTTCTAAAAAGAAGCAAAAAATTTTTAAAACTTTTAAAAAAAATTATTTAAAAATGTAATATTTTTTTAAAAAAAAAAAAAAATTTTTTAATTATAAAATTTTAGTAATTTTAAATTTTTAATTTAACAAATATTTTAGCTTTTTTTAAAAAATTGGGGAAATGAATTAATTTTTATTTTAATTAATTTTTTTTTTTTTTAAAAATGTTTAAAAATTTAAAATAAAAATTTTATTTTAAAAAAAAAATTTTTTTTTTGGGGGTTTTTTTAAAAATACCCCCCTTAAAATTTTTAAAAATAAAAAATTTTTTAATTTTAATTAAAATTTTATTTTTTTAAATTTTTAAATTTTTAGGTTGTTTGAAATAAAAAAATTTCTCTAGCAAATTATTTTTAAAATTTTTATTAAAAAATTTTTTTAGAACTTATCTGAAATTCTTTTTATAATATCTTGTCTGATTTTTATTATTTGACAAGGAAAAATAATATTCATTTGAGACATTTATTTAAACAAAAGCTAAGAAACTCGTAAGACTGAACATAGAATTAGATAATTTGCCTTAAAAGTGATAAATGTTCATTTAATTAAATGTCCCAATTGCTTCCCTGTATGTTTCATATTTTACTTTAATAATATTAGCTTTTCTTCCGTGAATATCCATAAATTCCTTTGAATCACATTTCTTTTAAAAGTTTTTAGCTTTCAGAAGATAAAGAAACTCATTTTTACTTTATGAGCAATCAGACTTTACAAAGCTGCCATGGATCAATATAATTTTCCCTGAGTTTACTATTTTATTTTTACACAAACATTTTTTTTTTTTTTATTTTGTACTTGTTAAGGATATCAAAAACACCTGATTATTTTTGGTTACCAATTGGTCTCCTTCAGTTTTTCCCTTTTCGCTTTTATATTTTCTTTTTATTGAAAAGTATGTTTCTTTAAGTAGTAAATTTTTTATTTTTAAACTAGTACTGAGTGCCAAACTGACACGGAATAGTTAAAATGATGTTCAGGATCCATTAAAGTTTCTGTTTTCGTCTTTTGTTTGAAATATCTTTTCTAATTTACTTCAGCTGACGAAACATTCGATATTTTAAACTTTTAGTAGAAATATTTTTCTTTGACATAACGGTATCTAAAAGAAGTTTCAACGCCTAAATGATTTCTAATTTTGTTTGAACGAAACTGAAACATTTTTTTTTTTTCTTCTCATAATTATTTTGTATATGACATTACATGCTTCGTCATTTTATATTTGTTAACATTAACAACCATTTTTCTCTTTCAGTACATAATTATTTCACCTAAATTCGAAAATTTAAATTTTTTCAATAACTCTTAAATCTATTTTGAAGTTTCTTAAAAATCTTGGTTTAGTATTTGAAACATTTTTGAATGTTAATAGTTATTATGATTCATCAAATTTTGTAAGAAGTATAAAATTTCTATATGAATGCTAATTAATTGAGAAATGCTTCATTCTCCAGTATCCGAAGAAAAATTATGATTTATAGTGAATTCTTTTTCAAATTAAAAAATTTTGGTTTAGTTGGGGTAATAAAAAATTAAAAGAGAAAGCCGTTCGCATACATTTTTCTTATTATTATTGATTTGTCTTTTTCTTATTTTAAATCGTTAAGAATGAAGTATGATTTTTCTTAGGACTATTACTTGTAAGGAAAAACTACTACTTTTCCTTCATTAAAAGACAACATAGAACTTTTATTTTAAAATAAGAGTAAAAATTTACGATAGTCGGAGAGCTCTGCAAACGCACTTTAAAAAGAAAAGTATTCCTTCAACGAATTGAAACAATGTATAAATTACGGTTATATTAGGTTACGTATTATTATACGGTTATATTAAAGGAATTCGTAATGTGCGGAATTTCAATGGAATCAACATCAAACACATTTAAAATAAGAAAAATTCTAAAATTTTTTTTAATGATTTGAAACCCATGTACTATAAAATGTGTGCTTGAAGTTTATTATAATTCAAATGCAAATTATAAAGATTTGGTAAAAAGCTCACACAACCTTCATAAAAAGCATTGCAATGAGATTGAAATTTTATATATATTTTTGGGGGTTTTTTGGTGTTTTGGTTGTTTTGTTTTTGTTTTGTTGGGGGTTTAAAAAAAATTAAATACGTAGAAAGTTATATTAAAATCATTTAATTAGAGCGATAGAAATGGATTGTGATGAAAATGGATGAAACATATCCGTTATTTTAATCAAAATGGAAAGAATATCCAAACTTTTAATATGTCTGAAGCCAGTATTTGGTTAAGCCAGTAATTGGTTAAGATATTACAGCTTTATGTATTGAAAGAGCTATAAACTAAAACTGTAAAGGATGAAGCCGAACCCCATGCTAAAAGTCCAGTATATACAATTATAGGGAAAAAAGAATAAAAAAGATATCAAAAAATGAAAAAAAGTTATCTGATGCTTCTGATAAGTATTTTTGTGCATTTTGGGTTTGTTAAGATCTACTCTAGAAACCCTGAGCGTAGATACACTAGAAGTAATTTGGAATGCTGCTTAAGTTTTCAGGCATTGGATTGACTTTTCTCACTTTAAGAAAAACTTTTCTTTACTGGATATTAGAACCTGGAATACATTTAATAACCAAGTCTATTCAAAAGGAGTACGACATTTGTACCTAGAAGACTAACTTCAAAATTGTGTCTATAAAATACAAACAACCTACTGCATTAATATTTGGATAGAAAAAAAGATACTCAATTTTTTTTTTCTGCAGCAGATTTTACAATTACCATAAAACTATATGAAAGTAAAGATGGTAATTTAAATTATTAAAGAGTATGTTACAAAAATGCTTCTTGTTAATTTCTAACAAAAATATGCCTAAAAGAAATACACAATTATTAAAGTCATATAAATCATTTTAAATATATATAATTTTCTGTAATTTAGCAGAACTATATATTCTATTTTTTTTACTTGAATGGTGTAAAATTCTAGAGCGTGGGATATTTACTTAAGAAAGCGTTCGCATCCCTTGATACTTGACTGACGTTCGAGATCCGCCGCCAGAAGTCATCTTGTTCCCTCAAAAGGGACATTAATAAGCAATTAATTTCTCCCAGTTAAATTTAGATTAATGAATTCATTCTTCCATGATAAAATTCAGCATATTGAAATATGTGAAATAATGAAAGATACAAAATATCACTCTAAAGAGAGATAAACATGAATTACGAAACATATATCAGGAAAACTCAACGTATCATAAAAGGTCAATGATAACATTTCTTCTCAAACATTTAATAGAATTTATTCTAAAAAATTATAAAATTAAGGATGGATAAAGTAAATGAGCAGCAATTATTTGTTTATTTACTTTAAAATATGTCATTATTTAAACACTTTAAATAATCTTTAACGTTTGATCTTTTAATTTTAAGGTAATTAATATACAGCGTTGGTGAAATTAAACTTCCGAATTAGAGGGCCCTGGAGGCCGTTCTACTGGTCAGAAAAAAAATATTTGGGCAACAGACACTTCAGATAATGCACTCGAGTTCTCCGAAATAAAAAAATAGTTTTAAAAATTGCCAATAGATGGTGCTGTGGGTCAGCTCATTCCAGCAAAATATGCAAACATCACGCACAATAAAATGAAGATGTTATTCTTGTCACAATCAGATAAGCATTGCAGAATGGTGACGTTGCCTGAGAGAGCACTTCTTGTGAAGCTATACTACCGCAACAGTGAGAATGCAGTGGCAGCTGTCAGAGAGTTCCGTCGTCTCAAGAAACAACGAAATGAATCGATGTCGGACAGCTAGGCTTTAATCCTGGAAGAAGACAAAAAGAGTAAACACTGCCGTCGGGGAGGATATTGCTACCTAGGTCGTGGAAGCAAGCACTGTACATCTCCTCGGAAATGTCAGCATACCGACCATTTCACGAACCCTTGATATGCCCTATTCCACTGTCCGACAATATCATGTGTAAAATTTTGAATTTCTACCCGTATAAGATTCAAGTGGTTCAGCAATTGAAACCGCATGACCCAGATACTCGCAAAAGCTTCGTGCTAGCATTTCTCGCAAGAATGGCGGTCGATTATTAATGGCCATGGAACATACTATGGATGGACGAAACCTACTTCCAACTTAATAGACAAGTGAATTGCCATATTTGTGTCGCATCTGGGCGAAAAAAAACATAACCTGGTACATGCCAAAGCTTTGCATAGTACGAAAGTGAACCGCATGGTGTGGGTTCACTGCTTCATTCATTCTGGGACCCTAATTTTTGAATGAGTGAGCCTTCAAGGACTTACCCCCTATTTTGTCAAAGTGGGCCAGTATCGTGAGAGGTTATAGACCTACGTAATTCCTACTCTCGAGCAACGAGACTGCTTATAAGAAACCATATTAATTCACGATGGAGAGTACCACCTCACATCGTGAGCTCAGTCCAACAATTGTTGGCATTTATAGACGCACTTGCGATCAGTCGATCTTTCGCAACAGCTTGGCCTCCACGATTAGCCGATCTCCAGTCTTGCGACTTCCGGTTATGTTTTGCAGATAACGTTTACCGGAAGCGTTTGACAACTGTGTTGGATTTGAAGGACAGTATTCGCCGCCATATTATCAACATCCATGTTGACTCTCTCCGTTCAGCGATGAAGAGCTTGATTTTTAGAATGGAGTGCGTTGTCGAACATGATCGTTCCCATATTGAAAATGTTTTAAAGTACTGGTTTGCATGCTAAGTACATTAAGTCTTTAAGAAAAGTGTATTATTTTTAATAATTTGCAATTACCACATTGTAATTGTGTATTATCCTTATTGCATTCTTTTTGTGTAAGACCACTCATTAAGACCTTCACTGTTTCTTGATCTGTTTGTCCTTTATTCACATAATAACTCGTAGCGTTATCTAGTGGCTATTTTTAAACTTTTTATTTTTTTAGAAACCTCGAGCGCATCATCTGAAATATTTGCTGCACAAATATTTTTCTCTTTGGACTAGCAGAACGGCCTCCAGGGCTCTCTGAGTAGCGGAAGTTTAGTTTCACTAAACCTGTATATTCATATTGTTAGAGTTAGTAATATTTAAAAAGAATTCACATTAAATAGATTACGCATTATAATTCCAGAACAGTACGTAACGGGTGCTATTCGGATTCTTCTACTAATCTTCTTGGGGAAAATATTCTCTTACAGGGATTTTAGTTTAAAACCACTTTCCGTAGAGATGACTTGATTTTAGGCAAATGCAACTACTGTTTATGTGTCTGTCGTTGAGTATGGGAGGTTAACGATTAATAGTTGGTCGTTAAGCGTCAAATATTGGAAAAGGTGAAGATCACTCGTCTTGACATTAATAGTCGACGTAGAAACAAACCACTAGTAATTGTGGAAGTAAACAACTTTGGCAGAGCTACTTGGCTTAGAAATGGATCAGAACAAGGAGCTTCAACTCCCGTTAAGGAAATTTCAGTAATCATGTATATCTGGTTAGAAGTAAGAATTTCGGATTGCTTCCAGAGTTAAGCTATAAAATTGTATACTTTATAAAGATAGAATAAAAGAATATTAGAAGATTATTTTAAAATAATGCCTGCTTCTTTCTGGAACCCTCTTGCACCCGAGATCTTCGGGCCGCGATAAGTATTAGGCGTCTGTTTCAAAATAGTGTTTTGAACCTAATTAATTCATTTCTGTATAGTATCGCTATGTTTTCTTTATACAAGTAATAATCTTGGAATATATGTCAAATACGAATAATCTAAAATAAATTCTTTGAAGAAAATGTTCCGTAATTATATTTGTTTGTGTAGTTAACTTCAAATACTGCTCCGTAATGATCAAGAAACTTAAAAACTTATCGCTTGAAGTATTTATTTTCAATCCCGGTTTTGTATATGCGTTATTCAATTGCAAGCGATAAGCTGATTTCAAAAGTGAAACCTTAACTAAATATGTTGAATCTCTGCACAAAGAGAACTTCATTTCCCGAGGGTAAAAAGAAATGCATGATTTACAAAGGAATAAATGAATTGAGACTTGCATATTTTATGCCCTTCTACTAAATTGTTTACATTTCAGAGAACGACTGAGAATTTACATTCTAAATGACAAATGGGTTTCCAAGTAAACACGAATCAAAGATATTAAATGATAGTGAACACTCATTGTGATTCAAAAATGAATGTGCAAATATATTTATCAGTATGCAAATCTAGTTTAATGCCTCAAAGAATTAATAGAAAACATTTCATCAAGTAAACATAATAATCCGAACAGCCAATTGCAGAATATTTCGTAAACAACTTCAAATATTACCTCCAAATACTATGTCCATACAAATCTATGACTTAAACACAGATAACTTTCGGAAAGATCAAATAAGAGGATAAGTAAGAACTATTTTCATTCTTTCGGGTTCCTAATTTGCTATTTAAGGATAACTGGTAAATAAAATCACTGCAATCCACTTCAATTCAAATTATTTGAACACAAAATATAGAAGAAATACAAAGAGATAAATATAATTATTTTTTGTTGTTTGTTCCAGGCAATGATAGGCAAATAAAGTCTTTCATAAAAGAATTGAATCTGTCTTCAAATAAAAGTAATTAGAAAAAGTTAACAAAAAATTCACTATTGTTCTAAATACATTTTTAGAATTTCACAGAAATTTTTATTTACTTAAGGTTGTCTTCGGTTAATGTTAAAGAATGGACTCCGAATTTGGAACATTTTTTCAGACAAAAAAGAAATGAAAATTTAATATTATAATCTGGCTTCACTATCCTTTAGAGAGCGGCATTTTTTTATCATACTTTCCATTTTTAATTGAGTTGATCTATTATCTCTGGTATAAAATGTATTTCGCGTTTTTTTCCTATACCGTAATGTTAAATGAACTGTTACTTCACATATTCAAATGAAAAAAAAAGCATTCATGGAATATTTTGAAATTTCTAAAAACACTATATTATTAACATATGTATGAGTTATAATGTTGCAAATTTCCATGAAAAAATTGAAGCATTTTTCTGTCTGAAAATGTGCTTCACGTTTAGTTCAATCTCTCTTACTTTTGCCGAAAACAGCCTTAAATGGAGGTTCCAGGACAACAATAACCCAATGATCATAGTAGATATAATGGCTTCATTGTTACTAAAAGAGTAAGAAATTCTTCTGTTTACTTACACAACAGCAAAATATATGTTTCTTTTCAACATAAAAATCCCTATTTTATCAGAAATGGGAAATAAGTTCGTAAATATCATACTAAGATATTATGAATGAAACATTATTTCTATAGGAAAATAAGTTATTCATTCTTGTTGAATTTGTGTTGCAGCAAAACATTTTTATATTCCCTTCAAATTAATGTAAAATATTATAAAAGTAGTAAAGTAAAAATAACTTATTGCTTTTATAGCTTAAGATTTGCATTATGAAAAAGAAATATTTCGATTTTGTAATATCTTATGAAAATGAATATAATGACAGATGATGCCCCATCCTAATGCATTTCAATAAACTTAAGCTTTTCGTAAAAATTTAATAATTTACGTTTGTTTGGTTATTTACAACTAGCATCCCATTTTCGTTTATCATTCATTATAAATTACTTAAGGAACAATATTATGCATATAAATTTTTCAAAATCACAAATTAAGCGACAGGAATTAGATGCCAAGTATAACCAGTGCGCACTCTCAAAGAGGCTATCATAAACACAGAAAATAAGTTCTGAATACATTGACATATCGACTACCCCAATTATTCATCTATCTGCCACCAGCTGCTTCTAATCATGGCATCCATCAATAAGACAACCACTGATACTATAGCACGAATGCCTCCATTTTCAGTTACTGAGCTAGACCTACATGACTGGAGTTTGCAGAAGCTTATTTCCTGATATTTCTATTATAGCAATCATAGTCACCATGTGCATTTCTGGCGTCGATTTGATCATAGGTGTCCAAAAAGATCACCAATTCCCACCACACCACGTGACAATACAGAATTATGATTTGTGTTGTCCCGTCTACGATAGTTGGTCACTTTCCATAGTATCCGTATCTGTAACATTATGGTAATCCAATGATATGTGGATGATCTGCGGCTAGTAGCATTGCCCTCCTTCCGAAGGCTTAAAAAAATCAAAAATCAATGCAATTTATCGTGAATGATCCTATCTGTGCACGACTCACTCTTGTCAACCTTGCGACATACATATATACTTTACAGTAGTAATTTTCCTCACATGATTTGAGGCGTGCTTTGTTGTCGTTTGAAAATCCTAGCAAAACACTCATAGGGAGGAAAGCATTCCGCAGAAACAAATTGTCGTCATTCCTGCAGACCACATTTACGCGATCATACGCCGAGTCCATAACATATTTGCTGATTATCATCCTGGGCATTCATCAACTGGGATTGTTACTCCTTAATTTTCTTAGGGCATGGAAATAAAAATTACATTGTTCAATGTTGTTACTCTTTGTTTGTCGATTTTTACCACTTTTTATGCAAGCGTTCATGGTATTACGTTTTCTTTACAAGGCCAGTACAGCATACTTTGCACGTATATACTTGGGGATGACAGCAAATTGTCATTGTAAAAATAATACAAAATATCTACGATTTTCTTAAGATTCTGTATGCCCCGACTCGGGCATTTGAAATGTACTATTCTTGCACACCCCGAATGCAGCTAGGGCGATGTGAAAATTTACATTGCACGATCGGTCTTTCCCGATCACATGTGCCTTTAATGGTTTCAAATGCTTTTGCTTACTTTTCTAGACAAGCATTAAAAAATTTAACATGCTTTTATCCATAATCACGAGATAAAATGAGCCTGGAAGGGGTTGAATAAACGTGTGCATGCTTTGCAATTACATTTAATCATAGTTATATTGAAAGTGATTAAAAATTTCTACCAAAATTAGTGAAATGAATGCGAAATAAACAATATTTGGAGTTTTGTATATCTATCACTAAAATTATTTCCTTATAAATGAAAGTGCAACTATTAGTTTAATACAATTCTAATTTCAAGAGTGCATAATTCGTCAATAAATATTGGTACTAAGGGCATATTAAGCAACATATTTGCCTTCCATACCATTTTGTATAGTTAGTTATAAACTAATTGATATTTAATTCAGAAATTTAATAAAATAAACAAGCATTCATTAGAATATCAAATACTAAAATAAAAAACATACACCAATTCTTTTCCTAATTTCAGTAATTAAGAATCTTATTTTTGCAAAATTATTTAAAATTCCTATTTTGATCGCAATTTCCAATGCATTCATTCAAGGTGCATTCTAAAAAGAAAAAAGGTAACTGTCCTTTAAGATTTACTGCAACAAGAAGGACTTTCAAAACTGTAGTTTAATTACATTTGAGTTAAGAATTAAAGAGTAAGTTAATTACAGAAAAAAAAATTTAGCGCATACAAAGAAGATAAAAAATGGAAGATTATTTTGTACACAATTGTTATTGTAAGTTTAGCTGGGGATTATTTTTAATCTTTCTTAAACGTGTCTACTTATCATTAAAGGATTTCTCTATGCGTGTGTTATGTAATGATAACTTTCGTATTAGCCAGAGTACTTGAATATACTGTTTAGTAGTAGTGTTAGTATTTTAAAAACATATCATTTTGAAATAAAATTTTTTAAAATTAATATTTACACGGTACCGAATATTCAGGGGTATTACGGGTCCATTAGTACAAACTTGAAGGGGGGTAGGAGGCATCAGAAGGATTCAGATTTGCACATAGCAACCATAGCTTCAGATTGTCAAGAGCTAAGGTGGCGTTGTTAACAGAGCATTTGTGAACCTACCCCAGTCATTTGAGCTGTCATTGCTCCTAAAAGAGCATGGAACGTATTACAAAAACTGAGCCGGCAGATATGCACCTGATATATAGAAGAAGTAAATGCACGATAAGCAGAAGGATTGTACCGCGAAAGGTTCTCAAAGAGAGATGCACAGGACCGCTGGATGTTTGCTAATTTGCAACAACACTTGTGTAAATATGGATCATTACGAAGTAAAAGGCATAGTGAAGACTGGTTATGAGTGACTCAAACTCCCAACATGGTATTCGGATAGCTTCAAACGGTATCGAACCCATTTTGTTCCATACATAAATACGTTCAATATACAGGTGGTAAGTTTATTTTGTACCGCGTATCTATTACTACATGGCTATACATCTAATGTTTGTTACTAATGCCACCTGTCTGACGTGGTCAGATCAGTCCTAAGAAGGTATGCGTGGTAGATGTACGCCTTGTTGTTGTTCGTAGCCTTGAGCACACCATGCAGAGGTAATTACAGCTCAGTTCCACGCATAAATTTGAGGGAGGGCACCCTGGGGAAGGTAATGGGCCTCCTACCTCTCATCCCTGCTGCCCAGCCTCACGAGAGAGGACTTGCGGCTAGGACAGCTGTTTTGGAAATTTACATGCCGCGAGGCATTATATAGTATCTATGTCTTCTCCCTAAAGGTTTGAGCCCTGGCCCTACAGCAGCGCTGCAAGAAGTCAGCGTCTTAACCACTATACCGGATGGGCGATGTAATGATATATTTTACAAATTGTGTTGGAGTAGCAAACATTACCGGTGATTACATCTATTTGCGAATTTTGCGTTACAATTACTACACAGGTAAATTTACTTCACCATTGGTGCGTAAATCAGGAGCATATCTTTCAACTTGGTGTTTGTAAAACGTTCCATACTCCTTTGTGGATGATGGCAGCTCAAATGACTGTGGTAATGCAGGTCTGTTTTCTTAAATACTCTTGTGAACAACGCCACCTTACGCCGAATGAAGACGTCTCCGACCATGCGTTGCAGCAAATCTTAATCCTTGTGATGTCCTCTACCTCCACTTAAAGCTTATCCCAATGATCCTGGGACACTACATATATATTTAGTTATTAGATAACGAAATCAAAATCATTAATTATGTTTTCCACGTGTTATGCATTTAATTTTAAAAAATAATTTATTGAAAAAACTTTCTATTTTTTTTCTTTCATGCATTAATAAATATTATGTTTCGGTTAGTATCTTCAAGAAATTGAGATGAAATCTGCTAAAGGTAATTGCAATTATGAGCTGAGTAACGACATAAACTTCTTGATCTCCCGTGGCATCATTACTCAAATTAAGATCATTATTTATGAACTCGTGATTTGTTTTTTATCGGGTTTTTTTAAGAACAGTATATGAATATTTAAGCCCAATCTATAACTCTAATCATATATTATTTTAATTGGAGCAGGTTTCTTGTCTTAATCTTGTCTTAATTGCACTTTGATAATAAAAAAAGAAAAAGAAAGAGGGAAACACGAAATTTCTATCTTATTGCACATCCTTTCATATTATAAGCATAGTAATTTTGAAAACAACAATTTTTTGGCAGTAAAATTATTTAGACCATATCGTTTATTTCGTAGTACTAGGGATAGCGATTTTTCCGTAAAAAGATCAATTTTAAATCGATCCGAATCGTAACCAATGAATCGATTCACATCATATAGGGTCTAAGACATCGATTTCAGTGATTCTATATTTACAATGTACATATAAATTCATTTTGAAACAGAAAGATACTATAGTAAATGATCTCTTATCAGTAAATTCAGGGGAAATTTAGTTCAGGGTTTTCAATTCGACGAATTACATTATTTTAGTACACATAGATATAAAGATATTATTTTCTAAATGTATTTGTTACATTAAAATTTTAAAACAGACAATATAACCTTATAGCTCCACTGTAATATCTACCACTTTCAAACAACAGTCTTATAAGTATACTTTAAGATTCCGAATGGTTCCGCGCATCACTTTCGCGATATTTATGACAATAGAAAAAAGGCGACTTGAGACAGACCGATCCTACGATACTTACAGCTTACCCATGGTATTTATTATTCCGTATGCAAACACTACATAACAATCAATATTTATTTTGCCCAGTACATTACGACAGTCAGTCAATCAAGGCATAAATGACGCAATATCAACAAGTACAAAAAGTCAAAAGATTACAAATGTAACTTTTTTAAATTTATTTATTAAAAAAAGAGGCGAGAAGGAAACTAAGCCCACACACACAGGCATCTAGCAATTTTCCAGTCCTTTAATCCTTTAACCCCACCACCGTAATACGGGTTTTGAAGATAGTATATTCAACTAGTTGCCTTAAATAATTTTTGTGGTTTTACCAAAACAGAAAAATCGAATGTCGGTTTCTAGGATGAAATATCGATTCACTAAATCGATTCAGTGCTAGTATCGATTTAAAAATCGATTTTTGGGGAGAGGGAGCGAGAAATCGATTCTTCGATTAATCGATCTCAGATCGCCATCCTAATAATAAACATAAAAATGATTTCATCTATCTATTTGACTTACATACTAAAGGATATAGAAAACTCTAATGTATCCCTTCAAAGTCATTGAAATTAATATTTATATTACATTTTATTAAAACTAATGAGTCCAAGTATACAGTATAAGACTATTATAGAGAATTTATGCTTATATGAATAGTTTTTCATGGATTTGAATACGTTTTATCAATGTCATAAATAAGTTCTTATTTTGCTTTTTCTGCATGTATAGTTCAATAAAATATATCTGGAAAAAAAAGAGTTGTGACCAATAGTCTAAGAATCTTGTTAAAATACATTTTAAATAGTTTTAACACCAAATGTACTTTATCAATAAGCCAAAGATTTTTAAATACCTACAGTAGATTTGCAGAATATTTTAAAAATTCAAAAAAGTTTATCACATATTTATGCTGTTATAAAATAAAAAAGATATTAGATTTGCTTGTATAATGCTTGTATTTATTCTAGATGTTACGTGTATTTTGTAAACTTTTAAATTGTTGACATTGTTTTGTTTTGAAAGAAATGTTCACTCTCTTTATTTGTTATTTATGATGTGAAAAATTGTATGAATGTTTAATGCAAAATGTTTCTGGAACTTTTCTTTACATCTTTAGCTATATTTTACATTTGCATATTGGTAAAATACATTATATTCTTAAATATATTTCACTGGGTCTCGTTCTATATTTGTGTATATGTTTTCTTTTTTCGGTTTTCTAAAATATCTTCTATTTATCATCAAATATTCCATAGCTAAAATTTGATATTTTCTTCTGAATTTTCTGAACCATTTATTATTGATTATTGTTCAAATTCGCGTCATCTATAAAACAAAATTAAACAAACAAAAGTATAATAAATTCATATCCTTAAAATTATTATTTAATTAGATTTTATCATGTACTTTTGTTGTGCATTATTATGAAATGCACAGCATATCTTTTGTCATCAGAAACAGCGAAATTTAACTAAGCTTTCTCCACTTGACCTGATACTTACGCTTACGTATAATTTAATAACGGTGTGTATAATTGTAACTTAATAATGAAAATTTTATGAAAATAACTAAAACTTACTCTTAATTGTTAATTATGTCATTTAAAACACAAGTAAATTAAGTAATACATTGAATCAGCGAATAAAATTTTCAATAATACATATTTTTGTAAATTTATATTTAAAAATAGGAGGTATTATGGATTAAGAACAATAAAGGAAGCTTAAATTATTTTAAAGCCCATTTTACTGCTGACTTATACTTATGTTTGCAATTTGCTTAGTGATCAAATTATCTTCCAAAAAATTATTGTTCAGATAATTGTATTGAATAATAAAAGCAAGCATTTATTACTCTTGAAACTTTAAAACGAAACAATTGTTTACTCATTATTAAAGCATGTAAACTGATGTAATAATGCATTTTTTACTCATGATGTATTAATACAATGTTTTTCTTTTCATTACATATACAGATAAGTAAATTGCTATATTTATTTGAAACAGCTTAAAAATAATTAGAAGGATATGACGATCTGGGGTTTTGCTTGCCTCTTGCATTGGTAGAAGGTTACATCTTATTGAATGCAATACAAAGAAAACTATAAAAGTTCTGTCTGGTTTTATTCTTATACTATACCAATGTCACAGCTACAGCCTACTCGCTTTTCAAAATGGTTAAGACGCTTTATAGTCCCCATAATATTACCCATTGGAGAAACCATTGAGTGAAATTCCCTTTGGTTCAATTTCATTGCTCTCGTGCTTTCATTGTTGCTTATTTCACCAGAAATTCTTTTTCAAGTTGTTGTATATCTTTTCGTATTACTTTCAATGGTGTTTTATTTTCAACTTTATAAAAAGTGGATTGGCTTAAAGCTTCTGAATAGTTTTAACATTTTTTTTAACTATTTTATTGTCACATGTTTATATTTGAGGGTACCAGAATTTTTTGTATAATTGCTGAAGATAAGAACTCATACTATTTTGAGTTACAAATATTTGTTTAATCATTATGCATTTTGTAATAAATAAGACGTAAATATATTCAATAAATTCATATCAGTTTCACGTTTATGTCCTTCCTTTTACAAAAACAATGAGTTATAAAACAATGTTAGAAATGTTATATACTCTTTACCTGCACAAATAATATTTCAATTTGGGAGGTCATTATAGGATCGACAAGCGTAGAACTTGAGATTACTTTTTTTTTCGAACAAAGCTAAGACGTCTTAAACTATTATAATCAATCGTGTTTACAAATTATGAAATTTAAGGAACGAGGCACATAAAAAATTAGATGTTAGCGGAGAAAGCTCAAATTTCATACGAAAAGTCCTTTTGAACACTGTCTCTTTTTTTATGAACTAATCTTTTAAATAAAGTGCAGTATGTCAAAATTATAACTAACAAACACGAAATAATAGACCTATCTAGAGAGAGAATTGGTTTTACATGTAAAAAACACACATAATGAAATTTTATGTATAAGAACGCCTAATAGGACTTCTAGGAGAGTAGGATTATAACAAAATAAGTAGGAACAACAGTTTGTATACCAATGAAAATAGAAAAAGTCAAGCATGATATTTTTAAATTTCCTGATACGCAAAGTTCTGCAGCAATGTTTGATGCTAAACAGTTCTTCAAACATTAGGTGATTAAAAATAAAATTGTTGATCAGGGCAGGGCAATCACAATTCCATTTTTTCAACAGATATCAGGACTTGAAAAGGGATAACGTGGGGCCATGGTTCTTCTTAGTCAACCAAAGCATTCTCCTAAATATTTAAATCTGGCCATCTCTACTAATATCTTTCCAATGAATAACTAACTATTTCCTACGCGCACAAGAATTCCATCGCAATGATGATCTAGGTGTAGCATTGCATTATTGGCTATAAAAAGAAAAGAGTTATTTTTAGCAGCTCATCGAAAATTTCACTTCATTCGTTTGCGCAAATAATAGGAGCAAAAATACATAATGTGGCATTCTCCAAACAATATGATGCTTTTCACATGGTGATTATATTTCTACCAAATTTTATACATAAAGCATATCCAAGTACCTATTAGAGGCACGCTCTCAGATGAATATTGATGAAAATCTTTTCCGCTTATTAGATCTTGGGATTTCAATAAGAGTGTCTCATAAATTTAGTGCATCAAAAAGAAGAATATTCCAGGTTCTTTATAGAGTCTACTCCTAAGACATCAAGGTCAGTCTTTCTAGAAATTGTTTTCCATCGGCGGTATAATAAAATTATTACACAGAGATGGGAGCTCAGTAATCATCTCTCCTAGCGTTGTGAGTTTAATAATACTATTTTATTATCTAAGTATTGTGATTATCTTGGGCGTTCTTGACTACGCTTTTCGTAGTAGTGTTAATAGAATCGAATATAGGGAATATAGTCTGGATACTACAATTCAGGATACTCCTAAGTATCAGTCGTATTTGACATATTAAAGTATTACATAAATTTTATTTAAATAATTGCAAAGAAAAATGTTAATTATTTTTATTTCAGTCCACCGTGATAATGGATGTTAGCGCTTGAAAAAACCAATGTGACTGGCAAAATGGAGGTTCATAATTTAAGGTATCCGACTACGTTCCGGAACCGTGATTTTACAAAATGCACGTAAATGGATAATTCTCGCCAGTATTTAGTGTCACTTAGATTAGAATACATTTATAAAATTGTTTTAGGGACATAATGACAAAAAATTTTTTATTTAAATACAATATTTTAGCAAAAAATTAGCTTAGAAAAATCTTTTTTCAAAACGTTCTTTTACGCTAAAAATGTCTTCACATGGTAATAATATTTTTGCTTATATAAAGTAAAAAGATTTCTCTCCAGAGTCTGAACTAGGATTTTTGAGAAAAATTCATCACCACATTGAAATAATTATCGGCATTTTTTTCTTAAAATTTCTCCCCTCTGATGTATTAAATATGGATAAAATCCACTTCTTTTCAAAAATTCTAGTTCAGCCTCTTTGAAGGTCTGAGCTATATACAGGCAAAATATTATAATAATAGAAGCATTTTCATAAAAAGGAGAATGTTTGAAAATGAGTCAATTCTACGTTCATTTTTTGTGAAAATATTATACTTAATTAATTTGTTATTGTAATAATATTCTTAAAACAATGTTATATACGTTTTCTAACAAGTGACATAAATATCATAATATTATCCATTTATACGCTACCAAATCACGGTTCGAATAATTCTACTAAGACCTCTGCGATGTTTATACAAAAACTAAATAATGCAGTTTATACACATATTTTTAGCATTTTATATATAGTTATCAAAGCATTTACTATTGAATAGTCTCTAGTTTTCGATATCTCTCTTTTTATAAACAGATTTTATTTGAGGTATTTAGTATATTATATCATCTAAATTATTTCTTTCCAAAGCGATAGATTTTAATAAAATACATAAAAGCTTATAATTTAAGTTAAAATTAGCATAAAAGACAAGACTACACATAAAATTGTAGTATTCTTTTCTTTATAAATTTGTATGGATAAATAGTTTTAAGATTTTGACAGGCATGTTCAGATTTTTTCCTATATCTAGAAATATAGATTAAATTTATATCATGCACTTTTTTTTAATTTTTGTGCATATTTAAGAAAATACCGCTCAAAAGAAAAAATTAATTAGTGAATGAAAATGAATCTGAGTAGAAAAATTCAAAAATCAAATCGCTGTTTTCAGTGATTCAATTCAAGAAATAGCTTTTTTAACAATAATTTAAAATATTTACATCTGGGATCTAAATGGTAAATTTCACACAATTTTGAATTTTTTTGTTTTGGGTTTTTTCTTTACATCGTTCAAAATTTTTTAAATATTTAACCACTGTGTGTGTTTTTGTAGAAAATATTTTGGAAATATAAAGTTAGTTAATGGGCGTTTATACAAATACTATGTAAAATGCTTCACATTTTCATGTCTATACACAGAAACTTTGGAGAAAACTTACGTAGGATGCTATTTTAACGATTACAATCAGGAAAAATGCCCCAACAGCAAATGGACATTTATATGAATGTGGGGCATATTCTGTTTTATAAATTGATTCAATTTTTTTTCTTATATTTGTTCATGCCGATCACATGACAACGAGATGGGGAATTTTAATTCGTTGCTTTGCAGTGAGTTGTTTTCGACATGAAAATGAGAATACTGAAATTTGAAGACATGTCTTTCGGGCCTGACTTACGAGTTCTTTTTTACTCTTGAAATAATAAACGAATAGCAAGAAGGGCCTAAATGTTGTTGGAGATGACAGATGTTGTCGTAAATGTAGCGTAACATTTTGGGAAACCGTTTCAGACAAATAGAATGCATAAGCGGGAGAGTGGATACTATATTTCGAGAAGATTGGTATATCCGTTATTTTGGCAAAAGAAGCAACTGTGTCAATGCAGCTGGTCAACTGAAAAACCAATTTCGTGCAACCAGAATTCAAATATTTCAGAAAACTATTGAAATATATTTTTCAAAAAAGTGCAAATTCCGAAACTCTTGTGTACGTTCTCTTCTCGAGACGTCAATTGATTTAGAACGATTACTCAACCGAGCTATTGTCAGATGAGGAAGATGATTACTACGTCAATTATATAATGGTACATACATAGATTGACATGGCTCGAGATTGCTTGGTGCTTGTTGTAATGAAAATAATACGAGAGAGATCGATGATATACAACTTGTAGTATCACGGTTTGGGTAGACATCATTGTCAAGGTTGCACAAATCTCTGCGTGCATGACTAAGTGTCCATGGCAAGCATTTAGTACATTGAGGATGTTTTGTTTCCACATAGTCATTTCAATAACGCTGTACTTTTCTTATTTGTAATATTTTATAATATTATATTTTGCTACAAAAGATTTAATAAAAATATCACATAAAGTTATATTAATTCCTATTTCCTATTTTTACCATGATTATTTTTGATTTATTGAGTGTTTATTAATGTTTTCACTGTGAAAGGACAACCCAAAGGCGGAATTTTTTCATAGAAGAGAGTAAGTAATTACTGCCAGCTAAAGAATCTATATCATGATGATGCTTTAATACAATATAACCCTTAGATAATACATAGCACCGCAATAAAGAAATACAACACCAAGAAAAACTAGAATAGCCTATAAAATTTATTTTGTAGATAACATGTTGACCAAATATCAAATGATTAAATTTATAGACTTCTATGAAGTGTGGTTTCTGCCAGAATCCAGTAGCCAGGTAGCCACCATTGTTGGAGATCACCGCTTACAGGCCTCGGCATTATTCAGAGACTTTGGATGTGTTCTTGGGGTACAGCAGATCAAGCAACTTCACACGTTGCCAACGTTGATCTGGTGTGGCAGGAGGGTGTAATCTGGGTCAATCGTTAAGCAACCATGGACCACATGTTTTCTATCAGCGAAAGATCCGGAAAGCGAGCCGGCCGGGAAGAATTCAATCGGTGATTGACGAAACCTTTGGACAATGCGTGTCATGTGTAGTCGCGCATTATCCTGTTCTGAAATATGGGTGTAGCCAAGCCCTGCAAGTAAGGAAGGCCAACTGGCTCCAACACACCTCAAGTGTAAGGGCTGGCTGTTTAAAAATACCGGCAATGCGTACTAGAGGATTGCGAGACTGATATCAATACCGCCCCATACCATAATACCCGTTGCAGGACCAGTGTGGTGGTGCATAACGCAGCTGTTCAGCATCCTCTCTCCACGGCGTCTCCAGACTCTAATCAACCATCGTGGTGTTGTTGCAGACAATGCGTGACGCGTCGAAAAGTAAAGACAACTTCATTCCATTCTGCTGCCCATCCTTCTTTCATCACACCATTGGCGGCGGAGACATCTGTGGCTCTGCGTCAGGGTAGACAAAGAAAATGGACGTCTTGCGGACCTGCAGGACGATCTGCTGTAAACGAGGTCGATAGTACGCGCAGACACTGAATGATGCGTTACAGACTCAATGTTAACGTACTATGTTCGTGATGTGGACGTTCGAGATCCGCCATAAGAAGTACATCTTGTTCCCTCAAAGGGACATTAATAAGCAATTAATTTCTCCCAGTTAAATTTAGATTAATGAATTCATTCTTCCTTGATAAATTCAGCATATTGAAATATGTGAAATAATGAAAGATACGAAATATCACTCTAAGAGATAAACATGAATTAGAAACATATCAGGAAAACTCAACGTATAAGGTCAATATGATAACATTTCTTCTCAAACATTTATTAAATTTTATTCTAAAAAATTATAAAATTAAGGATGGATAAAGTAAATGAGCAGCAATTATTTGTTTATTTACTTTAAAAATATGTCATTATTTAAACACTTTAAATAATCTTTAACGTTTGATCTTTTAATTTTAAGGTAATTAATATACAGCGTTGGTGAAATTAAACTTCCGAATTAGAGGGCCCTGGAGGCCGTTCTACTGGTCAGAAAAAAAATATTTGGGCAACAGACACTTCAGATAATGCACTCGAGTTCTCCGAAATAAAAAAATAGTTTTAAAAATTGCCAATAGATGAGATTGCTACGTGGGTCAGCTCATTTCCAGCAAATGAAGCATCACGCACAATAAAAATGAAGATGTTATTCTTTTACAATCAGATAAGCATTGCAGAATGGTGACGTTGCCTGAGAGCACTTCTTGTGAGAAGCTATACTACACGTGAGTGAGAATGCAGTGGCGGCTGTCAGAGAGTTCCGTCGTCTCAGAAACAACTTGAAATGAATCGATGTGAGGACAGCTGAAACTTTAAATCCTGGAAAGAAGACAAAAAGAGTAAACACTGCCGTCGGGGAGGATATTGCTACCTAGGTCGTGGAAGCAAGCACTGTACATCTCCTCGGAAATGTCAGCATACCGACCATTTCACGAACCCTTGATATGCCCTATTCCACTGTCCGACAATATCATGTATAAAATTTTTACGTTCCTACCGTAGATTCAAGTGGTTCAGCAATTGAAACTGCATGACCCAGATACTCGCAGCTTCGTGCTAGCATTTCTCGCAAGAATGGCGGTCGATTATTAATGGCCATGGAACATACTATGGATGGACGAAACCTACTTCCAACTTAATAGACAAGTGAATTGCCATATTTGTGTCGCATCTGGGCGAAAAAACATAATAACCTGGTACATGCCAAAGCTTTGCATAGTACGAAAGTGAACCGCATGGTGTGGGTTCACTGCTTCATTCATTCTGGGACCCTAATTTTTGAATGAGTGACCTTCAAGGACTTACCCCCTATTTTGTCAAAGTGGGCCAGTATCGTGAGAGGTTATAGACCTACGTAATTCCTACTCTCGAGCAACGAGACTGCTTATAGAAACCATATTAATTCACGATGGAGAGTACCACCTCACATCGTGAGCTCAGTCCAACAATTGTTGGCATTTATAGACGCACTTGCGATCAGTCGATCTTTCGCAACAGCTTGGCCTCCACGATTAGCCGATCTCCAGTCTTGCGACTTCCGGTTATGTTTTGCAAGATAACGTTTACCGGAAGCGTTTGACAACTGTGTTGGATTTGAAGGACAGTATTCGCCGCCATATTATCAACATCCATGTTGACTCTCTCCGTTCAGCGATGACTTGATTTTTAGGAGATGGGTGCGTTGAACATGATCGTTCCCATGTGAAAATGTTTTAAAGTGCTGGTTTTGCGTAAAGTACACATTAGGTCTTTGAAAAGTGTATTATTTTTAATAATTTGCAATTACCACATTGTAATTGTGTATTATCCTTATTGCATTCTTTTTGTGTAAGACCACTCATTAAGACCTTCACTGTTTCTTGATCTGTTTGTCCTTTATTCACATAATAACTCGTAGCATTATCTAGTGGCTATTTTTAAACTTTTTATTTTTTTAGAAACCTCGAGCGCATCATCTGAAATATTTGCTGCACAAATATTTTTCTCTTTGGACTAGCAGAACGGCCTCCAGGGCTCTCTGAGTAGCGGAAGTTTAGTTTCACTAAACCTGTATATTCATATTGTTAGAGTTAGTAATATTTAAAAAGAATTCACATTAAATAGATTACGCAATATAATTCCAGAAAAGTACGTAACGGGTGCTATTCGGATTCTTCTACTAATCTTCTTGGGGAAAATATTCTCTTAAAGGGATTTTAGTTTAAAACCACTTTCATGACTTGATTTTAGGCAAATGCAACTACTGTTTATGTGTCTGTCGTTGAGTATGGGAGGTTAACGATTAATAGTTGGTCGTTAAGCGTGAAATCCAAGTATTGAGAAGGTGAAAGGTCACTCGTCTTGAGATTAATAGTCGACGTAGAAACAAACCACTAGTAATTGTGGAAGTAAACAACCTTGGCAGAGCTACTTGGCTTAGAAATGGATCAGAACAAGGAGCTTCAACTCCCGTTAAGGAAATTTCAGTAATCATGTATATCTGGTTAGAAGTAAGAATTTCGGATTGCTTCCAGAGTTAAGCTATAAAATTGTATACTTTATAAAGATAGAATAAAAGAATATTAGAAGATTATTTTAAAATAATGCCTGCTTCTTTCTGGAACCCTCTTGCACCCGAGATCTTCGGGCCGCGATAAGTATTAGGCGTCTGTTTCAAAATAGTGTTTTGAACCTAATTAATTCATTTCTGTATAGTATCGCTATGTTTTCTTTATACAAGTAATAATCTTGGAATATATGTCAAATACGAATAATCTAAAATAAATTCTTTGAAGAAAATGTTCCGTAATTATATTTGTTTGTGTAGTTAACTTCAAATACTGCTCCGTAATGATCAAGAAACTTAAAAACTTATCGCTTGAAGTATTTATTTTCAATCCCGGTTTTGTATATGCGTTATTCAATTGCAAGCGATAAGCTGATTTCAAAAGTGAAACCTTAACTAAATATGTTGAATCTCTGCACAAAGAGAACTTCATTTCCCGAGGGTAAAAAGAAATGCATGATTTACAAAGGAATAAATGAATTGAGACTTGCATATTTTATGCCCTTCTACTAAATTGTTTACATTTCAGAGAACGACTGAGAATTTACATTCTAAATGACAAATGGGTTTCCAAGTAAACACGAATCAAAGATATTAAATGATAGTGAACACTCATTGTGATTCAAAAATGAATGTGCAAATATATTTATCAGTATGCAAATCTAGTTTAATGCCTCAAAGAATTAATAGAAAACATTTCATCAAGTAAACATAATAATCCGAACAGCCAATTGCAGAATATTTCGTAAACAACTTCAAATATTACCTCCAAATACTATGTCCATACAAATCTATGACTTAAACACAGATAACTTTCGGAAAGATCAAATAAGAGGATAAGTAAGAACTATTTTCATTCTTTCGGGTTCCTAATTTGCTATTTAAGGATAACTGGTAAATAAAATCACTGCAATCCACTTCAATTCAAATTATTTGAACACAAAATATAGAAGAAATACAAAGAGATAAATATAATTATTTTTTGTTGTTGTTTGTTCCAGTCAATGATAGGCAAATAAAGTCTTTCATAAAAGAATTGAATCTGTCTTCAAATAAAAGTAATTAGAAAAAGTTAACAAAAAATTCACTATTGTTCTAAATACATTTTTAGAATTTCACAGAAATTTTTATTTGCCAAAGGGTTGTCTTCGGTTAATGTTAAAGAATGGACTCCGAATTTGGAACATTTTTTCAGACAAAAAAGAAATGAAAATTTAATATTATAATCTGGCTTCACTATCCTTTAGAGAGCGGCATTTTTTTATCATACTTTCCATTTTTAATTGAGTTGATCTATTATCTCTGGTATAAAATGTGTTTCGCGTTTTTTCCTATACCGTAATGTTAAATGAACTGTTACTTCACATATTCAAATGAAAAAAAAGCATTCATGGAATATTTTGAAATTTCTAAAAACACTATATTATTAACATATGTATGAGTTATAATGTTGCAAATTTCCATGAAAAAATTGAAGCATTTTTCTGTCTGAAAATGTGCTTCACGTTTAGTTCAATCTCTCTTACTTTTGCCGAAAACAGCCTTAAACGGAGGTTCCAGGACAACAATAACCCAATGATCATAGTAGATATAATGGCTTCATTGTTACTAAAAGAGTAAGAAATTCTTCTGTTTACTTACACAACAGCAAAATATATGTTTCTTTTCAACATAAAAATCCCTATTTTATCAGAAATGGGAAATAAGTTCGTAAATATCATACTAAGATATTATGAATGAAACATTATTTCTATAAGAAAATAAGTTATTCATTCTTGTTGAATTTGTGTTGCAGCAAAACATTTTTATATTCCCTTCAAATTAATGTAAAATATTATAAAATTTAGTAAAGTAAAAATAACTTATTTGCTTTTATAGCTTAAGATTTGCATTATTAAAAGAAATATTTCGATTTTGTAATATCTTATGAAAATGAATATAATGACAGATGATGCCCCATCCTAATGCATTTCAATAAACTTAAGCTTTTCGTAAAAATTTAATAATTTACGTTTGTTTGGTTATTTACAACTAGCATCCCATTTTCGTTTATCATTCATTATAAAATTACTTAGGAACAATATTATGCATATAAATTTTTCAAAATCACAAATTAAGCGACAGGAATTAGATGCCAAGTATAACCAGTGCGCACTCTCAAAGAGGCTATCATAAACACAGAAAATAAGTTCTGAATACATTGACATATCGACTACCCCAATTATTCATCTATCTGCCACCAGCTGCTTCTAATCATGGCATCCATCAATAAGACAACCACTGATACTATAGCACGAATGCCTCCATTTTCAGTTACTGAGCTAGACCTACATGACTGGAGTTTGCAGAAGCTTATTTCCTGATATTTCTATTATAGCAATCATAGTCACCATGTGCATTTCTGGCGTCGATTTGATCATAGGTGTCCAAAAAGATCACCAATTCCCACCACACCACGTGACAATACAGAATTATGATTTGTGTTGTCCCCGTCTACGATAGTTGGTCACTTTCCATAGTATCCGTATCTGTAACATTATGGTAATCCAATGATATGTGGATGATCTGCGGCTAGTAGCATTGCCCTCCTTCCGAAGGCTTAAAAAAATCAAAAATCAATGCAATTTATCAGTAAGATAAGTCCTATCTATGCACGACTCACTCTTGTCAACCTTGCGATGTACATATATACTTTACAGTAGTAATTTTCCTCACATGATTTGAGGCGTGCTTTGTTGTCGTTTGAAAATCCTAGCAAAACACTCATAGGGAGGAAAGCATTCCGCAGAAACAAATTGTCGTCATTCCTGCAGACCACATTTACGCGATCATACGCCGAGTCCATAACATATTTGCTGATTATCATCCTGGGCATTCATCATCTGGGATTGTTACTCCTTAATTTTCTTAGGGCATGGAAATAAAAATTACATTGTTCAATGTTGTTACTCTTTGTTTGTCGATTTTTATCACTTTTTATGCAAGCGTTCATGGTATTACGTTTTCTTTACAAGGCAGTACATACATATAATAGCAGGGATGAGCAGCAAATTGTCATTGTAAAAATAATACAAAATATCTACGATTTTCTTAAGATTAGATTAACCCCTTCCCGACTCGGGCATTTGAAATGTGCTATTCTGTCACACCCCGAGTGTAGCTAGGACACTGTGAAAATTTACATTGCACAGTCGGTCTTTCCCGATAACATGTGCTTTTAATGGTGTCAAATGCTTTTGCTTACTTTTCTAGACAAGCATTAAAAAATTTAACATGCTTTTATCCATAATCACGAGATAAAATGAGCTTGGAAGGGATTGAATAAATGTGTACATGTGCTTTGCAATTATATTTAATCATAGTTATATTGAAAGTGATTAAAAATTTCTACCAAAATTAGTGAAATGAATGCGAAATAAACAATATTTGGGTTTTTGTACCTATCACTAAAATTATTTCCTTATAAATAAAAGTGCAACTATTAGTTTAATGCAATTCTAATTTCAAGAGTGCATAATTTGTCAATAAATATTGGTACTAAGGGCATATTAAGCCGCATATTTGCCTTCCATACCTTTTGTATAGTTAGTTATAAACTAATTGATATTTAATTCAGAAATTTAATCAAATATACAAGAATGCATTAGAATATCAAATACTAAAATAAAAAACATACACCAATTCTTTTCCTAATTTCAGTAATTAAGAATCTTATTTTTGCAAAATTGCTTAAAATTCCTATTTTGATCTCAATTTCCAATGCATTCATTCAAGGTGCATTCTAAAAGAAAAAAGGTAATTTAACTGTCCCTTTAGATTTGCAACAGAAGAACACAAAACTGTAGTTTAATTACATTTGAGTTTAGAATTAAAGAGTAAGTTAATTACAGAGAAAAAATTAGCGCATACAAAGATAAAAAATGGAAGATTATTTTGTACATAATTGCTATTGTAAGTTTAGCTAGGGATTATTTTTAATCTTTCTTATACACGCGTCTACTTATCATTAAAAGATTTCTCTATGCGTGTGTTATGTAATGCTAACTTTCGTATTAGCCAGAGTACTTGAATATACTGTTTAGTAGTAGTGTTAGTATTTTAAAAACATATCATTTTGAAATAAAATTTTTTAAAATTAATATTTACACGGTACCGAATATTCAGGGGTATTACGGGTCCATTAGTACAAACTTGAGAGGAAGGGGGGTAGGAGGCATCAGAAGGATTCAAGATTTGCACATAGCAACCATAGCTTCAGATTGTCAAGAGCTAAGGTGGCGTTGTTAACAGAGCATTTGTGAACCTACCCCAGTCATTTGAGCTGTCATTGCTCCTAAAAGAGCATGGAACGTATTACAAAAGGCGACCGGCAGATATACTGAAGTATATAAGTAAATGCACGATAAGCAGAAGGATTGTACTGCGAAAGGTTCCCAAAGAGACATTCACAGAACCGCTGGATGTTTGCTAATTTGCAACAACAACACTTAAATATAGGTTGGATCGTAGAGAGCATAGTGAAGACTGGGTATGAGTGACTCGAACTCCCAACATGGTATTCGGATAACTTCAAACGTTATCGAACCCATTTTGTTCATACATAAATACGTTCAATATACAGGTGGTAAGTTTATTTTGTACCGCGTATCTATTACTACATGGCTATACATCTAATGTTTGTTACTAAGGCCACCTGTCTGACGTGGTCAGATCAGTCCTAAGAAGGTATGCGTGGTAGATGTACGCCTTGTTGTTGTTCGTAGCCTTGAGCACACCATGCAGAGGTAATTACAGCTCAGTTCCACGCATAAATTTGAGGGAGGCACCCTGGGGAAGGTAATGGGCCTCCTACCTCTCATCCCTGCTGCCCAGCCTCACGAGAGAGGACTTGCGGCTAGGACAGCTGTTTTGGAAATTTACATGCCGCGAGGCATTATATAGTATCTATGTCTTCTCCCTAAAGGTTTGAGCCCTGGCCCTACAGCAGCGCTGCAAGAAGTCAGCGTCTTAACCACTATACCGGATGGGCGATGTAATGATATATTTTACAAATTGTGTTGGAGTAGCAAACATTACCGGTGATTACATCTATTTGCGAATTTTGCGTTACAATTACTACACAGGTAAATTTACTTCACCATTGGTGCGTAAATCAGGAGCATATCTCTCAACTCGGTGTTTGTAAAAACGTTCCATACTCCTTTGTGGATGATGGCAGCTCAAATGACTACGGTAATGCAGGTCTGTTTCCTTAAATACTCTTGTGAACAACGCAACCTTACGCCGAATGAAGACATCTCCGACCATGGGTTGCTGACAAATCTTAATCCTTGTGATGTCATCTACCTCACTTAAAGCTTATCCCAATGATCCTTGGACACTATACATATATTTAGTTATTAGATAACGAAATCAAAATCATTAATTATGTTTTCCACGTGTTATGCATTTAATTTTAAAAAATAATTTATTGAAAAACCTTTCTATTTTTGTTCTTTCATGCATTAATAAATATTATGTTTCGGTTAGTACCTTCAAGAAATTGAGATGAAATCTGCTAAAAGTAATTGCAATTATGAGCTGAGTAACGACATAAACTTCTTGATCTCCCGTGGCATCATTACTCAAATTAAGATCATTATTTATAAACTCGTGATTTGTTTTTTATCGGGTTTTTTTAAGAACAGTATATGAATATTTAAGCACAATTTATAACTCTAATCATATATGTGTATTTTTTAAATTTGGGCCGGTTTCTTGTCTTATCTTGTCTTAATTGCACAGAGGAAAACACGAAATTTCTATCTTGTGCACGTCCTTTTCATATTATAAGCATAGTAATTTTGAAAACAACAATTTTTTGGCAGTAAAATTATTTAGACCATATCGTTTATTTCGTAATTACTAGGGATGGCGATTTTTTCCGTAAAAAGATCAATTTTTAAATCGATCCGAATCGTAACCCAATGAATCGATTCACATCATATAGGGTCTAAGACATCGATTTCAGTGATTCTATATTTACAATGTACATATAAATTCATTTTGAAACAGAAAGATACTATAGTAAATGATCTCTTATCAGTAAATTCAGGGGAAATTTAGTTCAGGGTTTTCAATTCGACGAATTACATTATTTTAGTACACATAGATATAAAGATATTATTTTCTAAATGTATTTGTTACATTAAAATTTTAAAACAGACAATATAACCTTATAGCTCCACTGTAATATCTACCACTTTCAAACAACAGTCTTATAAGTATACTTTAAGATTCCGAATGGTTCCGCGCATCACTTTCGCGATATTTATGACAATAGAAAAAAGGCGACTTGAGACAGACCGATCCTACGATACTTACAGCTTACCCATGGTATTTATTATTCCGTATGCAAACACTACATAACAATCAATATTTATTTTGCCCAGTACATTACGACAGTCAGTCAATCAAGGCATAAATGACGCAATATCAACAAGTACAAAAAGTCAAAAGATTACAAATGTAACTTTTTTAAATTTATTTATTAAAAAAAGAGGCGAGAAGGAAACTAAGCCCACACACACAGGCATCTAGCAATTTTCCAGTCCTTTAATCCTTTAACCCCACCACCGTAATACGGGTTTTGAAGATAGTATATTCAACTAGTTGCCTTAAATAATTTTTGTGGTTTTACCAAAACAGAAAAATCGAATGTCGGTTTCTAGGATGAAATATCGATTCACTAAATCGATTCAGTGCTAGTATCGATTTAAAAATCGATTTTTGGGGAGAGGGAGCGAGAAATCGATTCTTCGATTAATCGATCTCAGATCGCCATCCTAATAATAAACATAAAAATGATTTCATCTATCTATTTGACTTACATACTAAAGGATATAGAAAACTCTAATGTATCCCTTCAAAGTCATTGAAATTAATATTTATATTACATTTTATTAAAACTAATGAGTCCAAGTATACAGTATAAGACTATTATAGAGAATTTATGCTTATATGAATAGTTTTTCATGGATTTGAATACGTTTTATCAATGTCATAAATAAGTTCTTATTTTGCTTTTTCTGCATGTATAGTTCAATAAAATATATCTGGAAAAAAAAGAGTTGTGACCAATAGTCTAAGAATCTTGTTAAAATACATTTTAAATAGTTTTAACACCAAATGTACTTTATCAATAAGCCAAAGATTTTTAAATACCTACAGTAGATTTGCAGAATATTTTAAAAATTCAAAAAAGTTTATCACATATTTATGCTGTTATAAAATAAAAAAGATATTAGATTTGCTTGTATAATGCTTGTATTTATTCTAGATGTTACGTGTATTTTGTAAACTTTTAAATTGTTGACATTGTTTTGTTTTGAAAGAAATGTTCACTCTCTTTATTTGTTATTTATGATGTGAAAAATTGTATGAATGTTTAATGCAAAATGTTTCTGGAACTTTTCTTTACATCTTTAGCTATATTTTACATTTGCATATTGGTAAAATACATTATATTCTTAAATATATTTCACTGGGTCTCGTTCTATATTTGTGTATATGTTTTCTTTTTTCGGTTTTCTAAAATATCTTCTATTTATCATCAAATATTCCATAGCTAAAATTTGATATTTTCTTCTGAATTTTCTGAACCATTTATTATTGATTATTGTTCAAATTCGCGTCATCTATAAAACAAAATTAAACAAACAAAAGTATAATAAATTCATATCCTTAAAATTATTATTTAATTAGATTTTATCATGTACTTTTGTTGTGCATTATTATGAAATGCACAGCATATCTTTTGTCATCAGAAACAGCGAAATTTAACTAAGCTTTCTCCACTTGACCTGATACTTACGCTTACGTATAATTTAATAACGGTGTGTATAATTGTAACTTAATAATGAAAATTTTATGAAAATAACTAAAACTTACTCTTAATTGTTAATTATGTCATTTAAAACACAAGTAAATTAAGTAATACATTGAATCAGCGAATAAAATTTTCAATAATACATATTTTTGTAAATTTATATTTAAAAATAGGAGGTATTATGGATTAAGAACAATAAAGGAAGCTTAAATTATTTTAAAGCCCATTTTACTGCTGACTTATACTTATGTTTACAATTTGCTTAGTGATCGAAATTATCTTCCAAAATTATTGTTCAGATAATTGTATTGAATAATAAAAGCAAGCATTTATTACTCTTGAAGCTTTAAAACGAAACAATTGTTTACTCATTATTAAAGCATGTAAACTGATGTAATAATGCATTTTTTACTCATGATGTATTAATACAATGTTTTTCTTTTCATTACATATACAGATAAGTAAATTGCTATATTTATTTGAAACAGCTTAAAAATAATTAGAAGGATATGACGATCTGGGGTTTTGCTTGCCTCTTGCATTGGTAGAAGGTTACATCTTATTGAATGCAATACAAAGAAAACTATAAAAGTTCTGTCTGGTTTTATTCTTATACTATACCAATGTCACAGCTACAGCCTACTCGCTTTTCAAAATGGTTAAGACGCTTTATAGTCCCCATAATATTACCCATTGGAGAAACCATTGAGTGAAATTCCCTTTGGTTCAATTTCATTGCTCTCGTGCTTTCATTGTTGCTTATTTCACCAGAAATTCTTTTTCAAGTTGTTGTATATCTTTTCGTATTACTTTCAATGGTGTTTTATTTTCAACTTTATAAAAAGTGGATTGGCTTAAAGCTTCTGAATAGTTTTAACATTTTTTTTAACTATTTTATTGTCACATGTTTATATTTGAGGGTACCAGAATTTTTTGTATAATTGCTGAAGATAAGAACTCATACTATTTTGAGTTACAAATATTTGTTTAATCATTATGCATTTTGTAATAAATAAGACGTAAATATATTCAATAAATTCATATCAGTTTCACGTTTATGTCCTTCCTTTTACAAAAACAATGAGTTATAAAACAATGTTAGAAATGTTATATACTCTTTACCTGCACAAATAATATTTCAATTTGGGAGGTCATTATAGGATCGACAAGCGTAGAACTTGAGATTACTTTTTTTTTCGAACAAAGCTAAGACGTCTTAAACTATTATAATCAATCGTGTTTACAAATTATGAAATTTAAGGAACGAGGCACATAAAAAATTAGATGTTAGCGGAGAAAGCTCAAATTTCATACGAAAAGTCCTTTTGAACACTGTCTCTTTTTTTATGAACTAATCTTTTAAATAAAGTGCAGTATGTCAAAATTATAACTAACAAACACGAAATAATAGACCTATCTAGAGAGAGAATTGGTTTTACATGTAAAAAACACACATAATGAAATTTTATGTATAAGAACGCCTAATAGGACTTCTAGGAGAGTAGGATTATAACAAAATAAGTAGGAACAACAGTTTGTATACCAATGAAAATAGAAAAAGTCAAGCATGATATTTTTAAATTTCCTGATACGCAAAGTTCTGCAGCAATGTTTGATGCTAAACAGTTCTTCAAACATTAGGTGATTAAAAATAAAATTGTTGATCAGGGCAGGGCAATCACAATTCCATTTTTTCAACAGATATCAGGACTTGAAAAGGGATAACGTGGGGCCATGGTTCTTCTTAGTCAACCAAAGCATTCTCCTAAATATTTAAATCTGGCCATCTCTACTAATATCTTTCCAATGAATAACTAACTATTTCCTACGCGCACAAGAATTCCATCGCAATGATGATCTAGGTGTAGCATTGCATTATTGGCTATAAAAAGAAAAGAGTTATTTTTAGCAGCTCATCGAAAATTTCACTTCATTCGTTTGCGCAAATAATAGGAGCAAAAATACATAATGTGGCATTCTCCAAACAATATGATGCTTTTCACATGGTGATTATATTTCTACCAAATTTTATACATAAAGCATATCCAAGTACCTATTAGAGGCACGCTCTCAGATGAATATTGATGAAAATCTTTTCCGCTTATTAGATCTTGGGATTTCAATAAGAGTGTCTCATAAATTTAGTGCATCAAAAAGAAGAATATTCCAGGTTCTTTATAGAGTCTACTCCTAAGACATCAAGGTCAGTCTTTCTAGAAATTGTTTTCCATCGGCGGTATAATAAAATTATTACACAGAGATGGGAGCTCAGTAATCATCTCTCCTAGCGTTGTGAGTTTAATAATACTATTTTATTATCTAAGTATTGTGATTATCTTGGGCGTTCTTGACTACGCTTTTCGTAGTAGTGTTAATAGAATCGAATATAGGGAATATAGTCTGGATACTACAATTCAGGATACTCCTAAGTATCAGTCGTATTTGACATATTAAAGTATTACATAAATTTTATTTAAATAATTGCAAAGAAAAATGTTAATTATTTTTATTTCAGTCCACCGTGATAATGGATGTTAGCGCTTGAAAAAACCAATGTGACTGGCAAAATGGAGGTTCATAATTTAAGGTATCCGACTACGTTCCGGAACCGTGATTTTACAAAATGCACGTAAATGGATAATTCTCGCCAGTATTTAGTGTCACTTAGATTAGAATACATTTATAAAATTGTTTTAGGGACATAATGACAAAAAATTTTTTATTTAAATACAATATTTTAGCAAAAAATTAGCTTAGAAAAATCTTTTTTCAAAACGTTCTTTTACGCTAAAAATGTCTTCACATGGTAATAATATTTTTGCTTATATAAAGTAAAAAGATTTCTCTCCAGAGTCTGAACTAGGATTTTTGAGAAAAATTCATCACCACATTGAAATAATTATCGGCATTTTTTTCTTAAAATTTCTCCCCTCTGATGTATTAAATATGGATAAAATCCACTTCTTTTCAAAAATTCTAGTTCAGCCTCTTTGAAGGTCTGAGCTATATACAGGCAAAATATTATAATAATAGAAGCATTTTCATAAAAAGGAGAATGTTTGAAAATGAGTCAATTCTACGTTCATTTTTTGTGAAAATATTATACTTAATTAATTTGTTATTGTAATAATATTCTTAAAACAATGTTATATACGTTTTCTAACAAGTGACATAAATATCATAATATTATCCATTTATACGCTACCAAATCACGGTTCGAATAATTCTACTAAGACCTCTGCGATGTTTATACAAAAACTAAATAATGCAGTTTATACACATATTTTTAGCATTTTATATATAGTTATCAAAGCATTTACTATTGAATAGTCTCTAGTTTTCGATATCTCTCTTTTTATAAACAGATTTTATTTGAGGTATTTAGTATATTATATCATCTAAATTATTTCTTTCCAAAGCGATAGATTTTAATAAAATACATAAAAGCTTATAATTTAAGTTAAAATTAGCATAAAAGACAAGACTACACATAAAATTGTAGTATTCTTTTCTTTATAAATTTGTATGGATAAATAGTTTTAAGATTTTGACAGGCATGTTCAGATTTTTTCCTATATCTAGAAATATAGATTAAATTTATATCATGCACTTTTTTTTAATTTTTGTGCATATTTAAGAAAATACCGCTCAAAAGAAAAAATTAATTAGTGAATGAAAATGAATCTGAGTAGAAAAATTCAAAAATCAAATCGCTGTTTTCAGTGATTCAATTCAAGAAATAGCTTTTTTAACAATAATTTAAAATATTTACATCTGGGATCTAAATGGTAAATTTCACACAATTTTGAATTTTTTTGTTTTGGGTTTTTTCTTTACATCGTTCAAAATTTTTTAAATATTTAACCACTGTGTGTGTTTTTGTAGAAAATATTTTGGAAATATAAAGTTAGTTAATGGGCGTTTATACAAATACTATGTAAAATGCTTCACATTTTCATGTCTATACACAGAAACTTTGGAGAAAACTTACGTAGGATGCTATTTTAACGATTACAATCAGGAAAAATGCCCCAACAGCAAATGGACATTTATATGAATGTGGGGCATATTCTGTTTTATAAATTGATTCAATTTTTTTTCTTATATTTGTTCATGCCGATCACATGACAACGAGATGGGGAATTTTAATTCGTTGCTTTGCAGTGAGTTGTTTTCGACATGAAAATGAGAATACTGAAATTTGAAGACATGTCTTTCGGGCCTGACTTACGAGTTCTTTTTTACTCTTGAAATAATAAACGAATAGCAAGAAGGGCCTAAATGTTGTTGGAGATGACAGATGTTGTCGTAAATGTAGCGTAACATTTTGGGAAACCGTTTCAGACAAATAGAATGCATAAGCGGGAGAGTGGATACTATATTTCGAGAAGATTGGTATATCCGTTATTTTGGCAAAAGAAGCAACTGTGTCAATGCAGCTGGTCAACTGAAAAACCAATTTCGTGCAACCAGAATTCAAATATTTCAGAAAACTATTGAAATATATTTTTCAAAAAAGTGCAAATTCCGAAACTCTTGTGTACGTTCTCTTCTCGAGACGTCAATTGATTTAGAACGATTACTCAACCGAGCTATTGTCAGATGAGGAAGATGATTACTACGTCAATTATATAATGGTACATACATAGATTGACATGGCTCGAGATTGCTTGGTGCTTGTTGTAATGAAAATAATACGAGAGAGATCGATGATATACAACTTGTAGTATCACGGTTTGGGTAGACATCATTGTCAAGGTTGCACAAATCTCTGCGTGCATGACTAAGTGTCCATGGCAAGCATTTAGTACATTGAGGATGTTTTGTTTCCACATAGTCATTTCAATAACGCTGTACTTTTCTTATTTGTAATATTTTATAATATTATATTTTGCTACAAAAGATTTAATAAAAATATCACATAAAGTTATATTAATTCCTATTTCCTATTTTTACCATGATTATTTTTGATTTATTGAGTGTTTATTAATGTTTTCACTGTGAAAGGACAACCCAAAGGCGGAATTTTTTCATAGAAGAGAGTAAGTAATTACTGCCAGCTAAAGAATCTATATCATGATGATGCTTTAATACAATATAACCCTTAGATAATACATAGCACCGCAATAAAGAAATACAACACCAAGAAAAACTAGAATAGCCTATAAAATTTATTTTGTAGATAACATGTTGACCAAATATCAAATGATTAAATTTATAGACTTCTATGAAGTGTGGTTTCTGCCAGAATCCAGTATCATTCACTATTTTGAAAAATGACTTTAAATAAAGGTAGTTAATAATTATTCATTTATTATGCATTCAAAAACAGATAGATAACTCTTAATTAGAATTTAGTATAATATCAATAAATGTTGCGAATGTTTCTTAATTTTCATTCTCGCTCTATATATATAGCACTATCATTCATACAAGATTATCCCACTGACAGAATAAATCTTCAACGAGAACGCAACTGAAACAAGTCTTGAAAAGTTAATAGATGTTTACATATAATACTCCTATCCCTTAATATTTCATTCATTAAGGGATGTAAGAGCTTATCATTTCTTTTTTCTTTTTTTTTTTAATTTTCAAATTAAAAATTTCAAAATTATCATCTTTCTAAACACATGTTTTCTTTTGTATAATCTCTACGGCAACTAGAAATTTCCATAACCTAAGTTTAAAGATTTTTTAAAACTGGACCAAGCTCATATAGTGGGGAAAAATTGTAATCAATATTCTTCGTTTTCGTGTGACATTTGAATGTGGGATGCAAACGAAAATATTTAATAATTATTGTCAGTAGAGACATATTTCTGGTATGTGACAACCTTCGGGGTCCTTACCCTTTTCTTCAAATATATAAATTTTCAACTAAATAAAAACTTTTTTTATTGGAAATGGGGCATAAAACTAGGAATTCAAATACAATTTCCAAAAAATTAAAAATAATCTTGGATAAATAGGGAATTTTGAGTGAAATTTAAGGGAAAAATTGCAGTTACGGTAAAACTTGTATTGAAAATTCTAATTAATATATTTGAATAATATTTACATGGTACATAAATAACATAATTATCTGGGCTTAGAGCTATGAGATTTGTAATGCTCTTGAAAGTTCTTGAAATATGTCCATTTTTATACAAGAACTCAATTTTTTACAAAAAAATAATGGTATTTTCTTACAAAAAGTGCAATAAAATACATAAATATATACACAGAGATTAGATAATAAAAAACTAAATACAATAAAACATTTTCTGAAAATTTCAATTCAATACCTTAAAAAGAAATCCTGTAGTGAACTTTAACGGGAAGCAAAATGTTGAAAAACATAGTTTCTCAGAAAATGCATTTAAAAATTTTAATACAATATGAAATATTTTATACTAATTTTACATTTTTTAAACTCACCATATTTATAGCCCAAGCTCTCGTTAGCCTCATGTTTAACTAATTCGGACTTTTTTTTACCTTACGCTGTTCTCTGGAGATTCTTATAGTCTCTAACAATTGTCATTTTTTGTGAAATTTTGATGAAAATTGAAGTTTCGATCTTTTACACATAATTCTAATGAATGTATTCAAATATTATCTATACAGTAAATAAATAATATTTTTATATGTATTGAGAATTAAAAAAGATTCGTAATACTTTTGAAGATTTTTTTAAACATACCAAATGTTTTATGCAAAAACTCGATTATCTTAAAAGTTAATGATTTTTTTCCATAAAAAAGCAATAAAGTGCATAAACATATACACAGAGATTAGATTTTGATTCATAACACAGATAAAACTAAATAAAACATGTTTGAAAATTTCAATTCAATATCTTAAAACTTTTTTGCTTAGGGTCTGCTTCCGGTTTTGTAAACTCCATTTCCGGTCTATTAATTATGCTATAACTTCGCTTCTACATATCGTAGAAACAAATATTGAATTTTTTTTTTTTGGAATCGTCAATGTATGGGTTAAAAAATAAAGACATAAAAGAACTTTCGAAAATTTTCACCAAAACGGCGAATTTTGGGTAGTCACATACCTTAAGTTCCTACCTGAAATTTGCGTTGTTATTTTTTATCTTTCACAAGGACGAACTGTAGCAAATATTTGAGATCAAATAATCGTCAATTTCTCAGGTCATAACTAGGGCTTCTAATCCTCAAGTTCTTTCCATTCCCGTATAATTAGGAGAAATCATGGGAACGTAATAGTCATCCTTGGAAATATAGAAAAATTTTGATAAATTTAAAAAGAAGTTGTTTTTAATTGACATCAATAAAAATTAAATAAAATAAAGATACATATACATTGAATATAAATTCCAAAACTTATACACAGTTGTACACTTAGTTATATAAAAATACAAAACACAAAATATGTTAATTATTCCGTTTTTAAAGTGGGATTTGTGCAAATGTAAATAATCCCTGTTTTTATCCTTCAGCCTAGTTTTTTTTTTTGTTATGAATAACCCTGCAGCAAATGCTGTCTCAATTTCAGCTGCGGATTTGTTTTCAAAGCTTCGCACTGTTTCATATTTGAGGATCATTTTTCAATTATTTTTTAATCAACCCTGAATCAACTATTTTTTTTAATGTTGCTGCTAAGAGATAAAAATTAACGCACACAAATACTTGAAAATTTATTTGCTGATGGAATAACGATCATGTGGGTTAAAAATACAAATTCTTGTATTTAGGAGATTTTATTTGCTCACCCGATTTATTGATTATGAAATTGCTATATATTTGTAACATAAAAAAACCCAAATATTAATGTAAAGATCTTGCAAAAATTCTTGATAAAAAATGTAATAAATAAGAAAAGTTGTGAGGTTTTTAAAAATTTTCTCCCTTAAACAGTTTTGGGTTTCCTTCCCTTCTTCAAACTGTTGATTCAGTTAAATAGTTTATAATAAAGACAAGTATCGGAAAAAATTTAAATCAATAACAGTTTAAGTATAAGTTCACTTACATTATCAACGTAAATCAAGATATCAAAATATAGTCGTGCTGTTAAATTATAGAATGATGTTCTTTTAAAAACTAAGCACTTTTAGTTAAAGAAGTGATGTTCCATAGACAGAAAGGAACTGATCAGAACAAATACTCTTTCCTATGATAATCTGCAAAAATTCCTCCCAGCCCTAAGAGAACGTTACTGTTTTTGTTACCCATGGTTGGAAGATCTCAAATTGTAACAGCTAAAATTTATATCGGAGGTCGAAATCCACAGTCAAGGTAAAACTAACTACTTCAGATTATTTCAGACCTTTATAATTCCCGGGAATACAAAAAATATGAAAATTTAGTCACAAATTTAACTCTGATTCCTTCTGCCTCACGACTTTATGTAGCCTGCATTCCATCCACTTTAGATCTATAAATTTTTCCTTCGCAATGTGGTTACTCATTGTAATTTGTTGTGCCAAGATGGAGTAAACATCACGATGCTTTCTTTCCCTGAATTTCTACGTGCGCATTCCAGGCTTTAATATTTATTGTCATTGTTCATTAGAACACATTCTATTCTAATTAATTAACGCACAAACGAGAGGTATACATATACATATATGATTGATCATAAATTACCCAAACATAGAGAAGTATAAATATAAAAGGTGCGCACACACACATAGTTTTTGGGTGTCTAGACATACAATATTGTTAAAAATATATACAAATGAAAAGGATAATTAGAAGTCATCAATAAAAACTACTGTTCCTTATGGATTAATGCTTTTGAGACTATATGCAATTCAAAATTACTAAAAAAAATATTTTCTTAGAAAAGTCTTTACAAAATCTTCCAGCTCAGGCGTAGTCCTTTTCACTCGACCAAGGTTCAAAGTTAAGAAATCAGCAGATAATAACCTTGGTGTTGCTATATAGAGTGGCATTAACAAATACTTACTCACTTTTACTATGATTACTGATTATATGTATCTTGTAATTATTATTTTAGTACTCAAGATGTCTCATTTATGTTGTATTATTAAATAAAATCTAGTAAAATACTTTTTGATAGGAGTGAAAAATACGTCTTAAATTATTACTAGATATATACTGAATTATTAATAAATTAAAAACTGGTGCTTTTACAATATAAAATACAAATTTAAACTATAGTCACTATTAAAAAAATACGCTACTTAAAATTTCATACACACATGCTAAGGATTATGTTCATCATTAAAATATCCAACAAAATCTCTTTTAAGGCGTAGCAGCTACTTAAGTCATGTCAACAACACATGCACAGCAAAGAATATAAAATTAATGCTAGCAAATATGTCATAATTAAAATTTACTACTTTTTAAAAGTATAATAGAAAAAATACTTTTAAATAGAGTAAATATTTACATTTTTATATAATATAATGAAAATTCGATCAACTGAAACCTGCTTAAATTTCAATTTTAAATTGGGTACTTTCTAGACTTTATGAAATACTATTCTTTAGTCCTGTATTTAATGATTTTGTAAACCCCATCTAAACGAACTATTAAAAACTATTGTTTGAAAATTATAAATCATAATCCCCATATAGACTTTGAAATGCGTTCGTGACAGTATTAGATGAGTGTCTGGATTTCAAAATCCTTGATAATAGATATATGTTTAATGTCTGGATTTGTTTATACATTAGTTTATTTACACAATAATATTGTAATGTTAAATGCTCTGTTCATATTTTAAAATAAAAAGATATTTTTTACCTTAGTCTTTTTATATAAAACTTATTTAATATATAAATATAATAATAAGCCTGTATTTATTGAATGGAATTCATTTATACTATTGCTTTCCTTGATCAGAAATCGTATTAAAAAGAATGTTATTGAAATACTTTAAATGCTTTGATGTTAAAATATACACATATTTTGCTACTATTGAATTAAATTTAAACTATGTTCCCTTCTAAAAATTAAGACTATACAATAATTATATCAATATATTCTTTGACAAAACCATGTGTTTTTTTTCAATCTTGTTAAGAGAACAATAAACAGACAACAAATTTCAAATTCTGGCAATGGGTTTTATTTTGGTATTGAACTTTAAAAAACACGCGCACTTTTTGAAACACTCCGTAGAGTTATTAAGCTCATGGTACACAAGTTAGGGTTAAAACGAACTAAGGAATTACATACCACCATTCAATCCAAGGTCAAACTCAAGCGATGAATCCTTAGAAATCCATGTGATGAGTCATGACAGTCAAAAGTAGTGGGAAACAAGACAAATAAAGAGGAAATAAAAATATTCTAGTGAACCTTTTTAAATGATTCATTCCGTAAAAATAAGTTAAATGCACCCATCACCGAAACAGCTCAAAACTGCAACCTCGAATAGTAAGAAATTGACTAATGTACAATAACAAATGCATTAGGCACCTCTCATACAATTCCAGCAGCTACAATTATCATGAAAATAGTCTAGTGTAATCCATGGGACTTATATCGTCGATGATATTCTTTGTATGAACCCACAGGCAAAATTCCAGTCTTGATAGCATGAAATGACTAATTTATTACATCATTACCAACAATACATCGTTCAGGATGCATATTATGGAAGACTTTTTGCATATCTACATTGTAATGAGCTGGTGTATGATTGAGTTGGGCCAGAGACGTCATGTGATGTCTTCTGGAAGAGAGTTCAGTAATTCTGGTAAAACATCTTGCAAAAATACAAGGTATGACTGTCTGTCCAGGTAACTTGGCAGCAGGTGTGGCTAATCACAGGCATGTCAGGTGTGACATGATTCCGACACACACATTTATCTAAAAACGCCACTGTCACAACCCTGTACTCGTGCTCTCTCTGTTTGAATTATATAAGCTGTCTTCCATCTATAGTAATTATGAGTAGTCGAAGCTTAATGTGTTCTTAATGTATATTGCTGTTTTGTTATTGTAATTGAGCAGCTTGTGTATAGAAACCTCGATACATGGCAGAAACAAGGTAGCAGCTTTCACACGTCGCCGCATAGTCGCCTTGAATGACGAGACTTGACATTTTTTAAGGAAGAATTCCTTCATTTCGCCTAACCGTCTTAAGAATCACATAAAAATTAAGGGACAATGTTCGTGTACTACGTTAAGGGCACTCTCGAAAAACAACGCACAATTTTGTCCATTTCACATTCTCGCAATCCCCCCCCTTCCTACCCTGTATCTTTCCTGCAACTTGAAAGGGAACCTTTTCTGTAGATTTATTGGTACAATCGCTGAAAAGTTCTCATCGGCAATGCGTCTTGTTAGAAAACGCTATTTGCGACGATATTTGTGCTTTCCTTGCATTGCTTTCTATATAACCGTACATAGAGAGCATGAACAAACTCTGCTGTTTCGTAAACGTCATTGGTGATCTGCAAAAAAAATAAAGGTAACTTCTTTGAACAGCATTTTTATTACTTTCACTGAGAAGCAATCTGTAGTTGTTTACCAATCGAGTTCCATATATAGATTGTGAAATAGGGATTTATTCTCTCATCTCTAACTTATTTACAGTGAGTTACATAGAAACCCTTGTACAAAAGAAGGAATACGCGTCGTTTAGAATAATTATTCTGCCTGAATATTGAAAAAAATAACCTTTTTGTTAGATATGTTACTTACACCGAAGTAAACATGTATGTCCGTAAACATCGAGACGGAAAACATTTTTCATCTCGAACTAATAATGCAATAAGAATTTGAGATGATTATAAACTTATCTAAAAAGCCATATATTATACATGTTCATATAAAAATATCCAAAAATATACCTTTAGCACAACCCACTGACGATACTCTCAAATCTCTTTTTTCAACATATGTGTAAACAGCATTCCATATTTCCTTCTCATCAATGTAGTCAATAAATTTCTGAAGATGGTTTTAATTAAATATTATTTGATTTATATGAAATCTTTATTCCGTTTAAATTTTTTTATTTAGAGGTACATCATTAGAATTCCTTTAATTAAAATTATTAATTATTTTAAATATTGAAATATGAAGATATTAGTCCGTTAAACCAATCATAGAGTTGTACGTTGTTCACAAAACTGTTAATCAATCGAGTCTAAATTCATACAATAAGAATGGCTGAAGTTAATAGAATTATCACTTAAATATTCATAAATCATATAATATAAATTAATTTTCAAAAAATAAATAATTCTTGTTCAACTTATATTCAATATTTTGTCGTCCTTTCGTATTTTTTATATAAAAATAATGGGACACAAGTAGGGTTTTTTTTACTTTAATCCAGCCTTACAATGAAATATAAATACAAATTATCATTCAAAATGTGAATGTAAATTATATCTAAGAGGGATGTAGAGTATATTATAGATGTAATGATTTTTTTTTAATTTAGGGAAACTTTCAACTCATTTGGAAAGCCATCATCATGTTTGGGCTTTTTTATTCGCTATACTACACTCACGTCCAAAATTAAGGTCACTTGCATAAAATCTGTGAAAACTGGTGAACTATTTACTTTGTTGCTATGAAGTTTGACACAGAGACATATTACAATGTCAGAAAGAATATCGTAGCTTACAAATTGGGGAAGATATTCATTGGGCATTACGATACAAATCACATCAAAAAGTGTGAAATCACGAATCAGAGATAAAGCATTTACCACAGGAAACTTCGGTCTATTATGTAATGTGACCACTGTGCACTTTTATACAAGCCTTACAACGAGCTGCCATACTGTTTTTAAGGCAGTCGATAAGTATTTGTGATAACAAAGTCTACTTCACCAAAAGAGGATATTTTAGTTCTGTGAAGTCCTGGGAGGGGAGATACGCTGAGAAATGGCTTTTTCTAGACCATCCTAAACATATTCAATGGAATTATGATCCGCAGACCTCGAAAATCAATTCATATGACAAATATCCTTTTCATCAGGAAATTCATCAAAGGTGCGAGCTGTGTGTGACCACTCATTATTGTCCATAAAATTGTAGCCTGGGCTCATAGCACCCTCAAAAACCTCACATAGGCTTTCAGGATCTCATCTCTATAGCGTTGTGAGTTGACAGTACTCGCATCGAAACCCTTGAGTGTACGACTACCCAACATTATGCCACCACACACAAGAATTCTTTTGCCACCAAATCTGTTCATTTTTGCTACATAGGAGAGATAAGAGCGAGCTTTATTTTCTCTCCAGGTAAATACTCGACGAGAATCACTTAGTCTGGTATATTTCGACATCGCAGAATAGAACTCGCCCCTGTTCTTGTGGTGTCCACTACTGATGTTTTTAGCTTCACAATATCCGGTCTTTCCTGCTGGTTGTAGTCAAAGGAATCCCCAGACCGGACACCGGTTGTAAAAATCATTCTTTGAAAGACGGCTGAGACAGTTTTCATGGAAATTCTTCTTCTAGACACAGCAGAAAGGTCACGAGTAAGCTAAAAAGCAGTTTTCCGTCAATATCGTCGAGTGCTTTATGCCAGGTAGCAATCCTGTGCAGACGTTGAGGCTCTGTAGTGACCTTAGCTGAACTTTCTGGTCCCAGCACCACTTGTTTGGAGTTGATTTCCATAACCAGTCGACCCTTTATAGGCCATTTGTAACCATCGAGCCATCTCCGCCTAAGACTTTCCAGTTTCAAGCTTGTCAATGGCTCTCCATCTCAAAGAACCATCTATACCATTGCTTCTCAAACTCTGAATATTAGCTACCCAATATTCAGTCATAATTTTCATCATGCCTCCCTCCCTCCATCCATACAATAATAATGTATTGAATTCAGTAATACTATACTTTGACGCTAAAGCTAAAACACGAGTTCAACCTCTTACGTGCCACCGACGTATATAAACTCTCGGTTACCAAAGCAATAATTTCTCCGGACGTATATATACGTCTTTCCGAAGTGCGATCTTTTCTGTGCACGGCTATCGATAAAACTATTCCCAAGGCTTTTCAATGTAATATAAGGACCTTGATAGTGTTTGTGAAGGATTTACTTACTTCATAAGATTTGCTTATTTATTTCTTTTCCCCCGCCTCCCCCTCCCCATACATCACATACGCGTGCTTACCTGGAAAACGGTAGTATTGGGAAAGATTTCTTATATATATATATATATATATATATATATAAGACTTTTAACCAGCAGTTTTTTAATAGATTAATTATAAACAGTACAAATTATCAAGATAAATATTAATTTTTTGACATCATTTTTACATAACAAGCCCTTGGGGTCACTCGTAATTTTTAAACTTGTTCTTAACTTAGTATTGTTAAATTAATTTTAAAATATATTGTGCAATTTTAACTGTATTATATCAGTGTAAATGCGTATTTTATTTTTTATTATGTCAGAATGTATTTTATGTTTTTTTTTACTTTTCATAAGTTAATAATTTTCTTAAATAATCCTTTGTTTTCGACTTTCCAGTATGCTCGCGTCCTCTTTGTAAAGTTATCCCACCCTCTTAGGGGGGCATGCACCACTGAGAAACCCTCATCTAAACCAGTATATGAGAAGTCATTCTCACTGCAAAAAGACAAACTTGTTTGTTTTAAAGCAATATTCACAAACCTGGAGGCAAAATTCCCATATGTTTGAACAGTCTCCATCCAGTAGTTCTGCAAAAACTAACGCTAAACAAATCTTTTTCTAAGCTGAAGGCTGGTATCGTTCTACCCGTCTTCAAAATATATAAAATAAAAAGTCTATCAGTTTTACTGGACGCATTTTAAAATTATGACGAAAAAAATGTTTGTGACCTTAATTTTGGACATGGTATATAATTCAAATGGGGATAAGTTTTTTTTTAATATTTTTCCCTTTAAACCCCACACTTGGGACCTTTAGGAAAATGCAAGTTTAAAATTTTAAAATTTTTTTTTAAACATTGTTCTGGTTATTTTTCAATTTACTAAAATTTTAAATTTTATTTTACACTTCAATTGTTGATTATAATTGTGTTGTATTTTTTTCAATTGCAAGATTTTCACACTTTAATCAAATTATCTTTTTTTGGTTCTATTTTTTATTTTTTATTGTTTTTAATGTCAAAAAGTCTAAAATTTCATTTATGTGCAAACTTGGGGGCGTCTTTAAAAACTATTTTAAAAAATACTTCCAAATGCTATTCAAAAAAGATAATTTAACCCTTTTTTAATTCAAATACCGTATTTAGTGCGATAATAAATTCAAAATTATTCAAAATTGAAGTTTAATGTTTATAGTTTATAGAAAATTTTAAGCTGAAATTACAAGAAACGCTTATTGTTTTATTCTTTTGGACATGACTGTAGACTAAACCCGATCTTAAAGTGTGAAATAATGAGACTCATTTCAAAATATTAAGAGTTAAATTCTATGTTGTCTGCATTTGAATATTTAATGGTTCGCTAATGTCTCAATATATTTCATTGTTTTCTTAAAGTTAACAGTTTGGATGTGTTCTTAGCAATATGTTAAAACCATCTCTCATTTGAAGAGTTTCAATGAAAAAGACCAAATATATCTTCAGCTCTAATCGTTTTTTCGTTGTAAATTTTCCCGATTTCTCAACGAAAACAGGTCAAAATTTTTTGAAGGGGAAAACTTTTCTGCAAAAAAGGACCCAAAATAAACAAAAAAAATTGTTTAGCTTTTACATGACTTTGCCTTTTAAAATGGTCATGTCTATAATAATTGTTTGCTTGTTTTCGGGGAAAGTCATCTGAAAAAATTTCTTGTTTTGGAAAATATATTGACATGTTCCAAAATAGATAAAATACTTTTCTATTATCTATAAAATCCCCGTGAAAAAAGCTGGTTTTTTTTTTGGGGGAGAATATTTTAATTTCGTTTTGAATTTGAATTCTGATTTCATCACATACCATTATCAGTGATAATGGATAATGCATGTTTAATTCAAATGCATTCCAAATCATTCCACACTGAGTAGTGGAAAGTAATAAAAATTTTTTGGTAAAATTTCCCTTTCTTAGAAGTGTTTTTCAATTAAAGTCCCTTTTTGGGTTTATTGTATAACTCTTGATATATTTAAATCAAATTGGCTGCCATATTTAATTTGGCAGAAGAGTTAATTAATGTAATTCATTTTACATATGTACAACTTTATACCGAGTTGTAATATCAAAGAATGCCTCCTAACTTCATGTGGAATTTTCTTTTGTCCGACGAAGTGCTGCAACTCATGAGGCTTCGACTCAACATGTCATCGAGAGTACCGTGAGAGATTCATATCTACTGCTCCTACAGCCAACAATAATCGTTTAAGTGTTTATGGTGTTTAATTTTGTCTCATTTCAATCATGTTTCTTATATATTTGATAGAATTCATATATTACGATTTAGATGTAAAAATTTTCTGGGTTTCTTCAGAATGTTCCTAAATATAATTGAGTAATATTTTTTTACAATAGTATTACATTGTTATCATGGAGAATTTCGTTGTCCTTTGAATGTAAACAATTCATGAATGGCTGCAAGTAATCTCGATACTGTTAAACATAATCATTTCTAATTAGTGATTTGTTCAGCTTGACTAGAGGGCCTAGTTGATCATATATTTATAAAAACAGCACACGCAACTAAAGACACACCACCAGTTTGCAGAGGAACTTTGTTGACAACTTGAGTCCATGCCTTTATGGGGTCCGTACAGCATTCGAACTCTAGCAACCAGATCTTATCTGGTATAATAACTCGCATGAACAAGTACATTTTCTCAGCACACTCACATAGGGTATAACAAATGTGTTGTTAAAGGAAAAGGTTACAAAGCCAATAGTGTATTGTTAGTAATAGCCTTTTAGTGGATCTTCTGCTACCATATCTCATCAACAACAAATCTGCTATACTATATAAAAGACAAGTCTGCCACACGTCGCCCGTTATTTAATTGAATATTCTTTCTCTGGTTGTTGATAGACAGTTAAGTAGATGCAGTCACCTTCAGTTTTGTCTTGAGCAGAAAGGAATACCTAAAATTTATATTCTCAGCACATTCTTGACACTGGGAATAGAAGATTGCTGAATACTCTAATATTTTCTAAACTAGAATTCCCATTTTCTCGTTTTAACCAACATACCGCGTTGAAGTAAGTTAATTCCCATAATCACGACTTTAATCTTTACACATAAATCATTTGAGTAAAAAGCAATTGATGATACATGTCTATTTCTCCTTTTTTTATACACTATGAGATTGCCATTTAGATATTTGTATATTGCTATCCGGCAGCTTTTCGTACTTACCTCAGTGAAAACAAAATTTATACTGACGAAAATCATTCAATTCTTATTCTGTTATTTGTATTTTGATTTTGTGTCATTGTAAGTGTACAAAAATATATTTTCAACCGAAAACCATCAAACTTCCTCCACCGTTAGAGATAAACTAGAACATACTGGCAAGTAGAGAATTCTAATCCTGGGAAAAGCATTTATATTTTTTTTCAAACTGAAAATATTCTTTTCTCATATATATATATATATAACTTTCTACGTTTTTTTCGAATGTGATTGTTGGATGTTATCTCTTGTTTGTAGAGAATAAGCCTATATATATATATATATATATATATATATAAAATAAAAGCGAAGAAGTACAAGAACCTACAGCAGGAAGAAATTGAATTCACTCAGATAATAACAAATATAGATACAAAAAAAAAGTCTTTGGACTAAACTGAGAGACCTATTATGATTCCTAAAAGTTGCTCGTGCTGAATTCATAGGGCCAAAGGAATTAGGTTAGTAATGCTTTATGGATCCACCTTCCCTGCATACAGCAGAAACTTTCTTGACATAATAGAAAAAAAATGTTGAAAAAGTTGTTTAAATACAACACTTTAAGAAAAACTGCTAATATATTAAAATGAAGCTAAGAAAAAAGAGAACAGTAAATGAATGTGTCTCAAAGAGAGGAATATTAATAATAATAATAATAAATAAATAAACCTAATTTACGTAAAATTATTATTGAGATCGAAAATTCAACCTTCCACTATAAGCTCATATATATATATATATATATATATAATAAAAGTAAAGAAATACTAGAATCTACTGTGCTAAAGCAGGAAGAAATTAAATCTATCAGACACGACAAATGAAGATACAAAAAAGTCTTTGGTCTAAACTCGAGACCTATTATGATTTCTAAAGCTGTCACTGAATTAGGCCAGTTAATTAGGGTTAGCAATGCTTTATGGATCCAACCTTCCCCATACAGCAGAAATTTTCGACAGAATAGGGAAAAAGAAAACCAAGTTGAAAAGCGTTTAATACAACATGGAAGAAATATATATATATATATATATATATATATATATATATATATATATATATATATATATATAGACTCCCTGGCCACCGTAAAATGCAACCCCCTGAAAGAAACATGCAAATAACATGAAAATTCATAAACACGCATTAGCGGAGGTGAGATTATGCAAATGATTAGAATTTCAGCGCAGAACCACATCACGCGTGCCTGTGGAGCCACCCCAGAATGCTCAGGCATGGAGATTACGACGATTCTAAGTTCGGCAATCTCTGTTCTCTTGTGGTTTCTTTCCAAAAGACTACCTAGCCATGTCTCGTACAAAATAAAGGGATCAGCTTTGATCAAGTATCCGAGTTCTTTTACAGAGTAAAGGTTAGTGTCCTACCGAGATTGTGGATTATTTTTCAGGAATTGGTAGTCGTGTTGACAAACCAAACAACTGTAATGCGGATTTGTGACCACTGGATGCAGGAGGGTACGATGGATCGCCGTGGTCCGTCGGGATCCACCTCAGTGCCCCACTCACGCGAGGACAGGCAAAATTGTGCGCATGGTAAGTGACGGACCGCTCAGTCACATCAATACGAACCATAGCAATAAGCACATTGTTCGTAAGGCATCATCCAGCGTCTGCGCGTACTATCTTCGACGCCGTTTACAGCAAAGGTTCCGTCCGCAAGACGTCCATTGCCTGTACACTTGACGCAGAACCACAGACGTCTCCACCGCCAAAAGTGCGATGAAAGAAGGACGTGGGCGGGCAGAATTAAATGAAGATGTCTTACTGATGAGTCACGCAATCTGTCTGCACACCATCACGATGCATGGATTCCGAGTCTGAGCATAATTCTGAGAGAGGATGCGGAACAGGTGCGGCCCCCTGGGTGCACCGCAACACTGGTCCTGCACAGGATATTACGGTATGGGGCGGTATTGTATATCACTCTCTCACTCCTCTAGAAGGCGTTGCCGGAACATTAAACAGCCAGAGCTACAGCTCCGAGGGGCTGGAGCCAGTTGTCCTTCCTTACCTTCAGGGCGTGGCCAAAGCCGTATTCACACGTGGCACGCATTGTCCAAATGTTCTTCGTCAATCACCAGATTGAATTGCTTCACTGGCTGGCTCGCTCTCCGGATCTTTCGCCGATAGAAAACATGTGGTCCATGGTTGCTGAAGGATTGACCCAGATTACACCCCCAGCTGCCTCACCAGATCAACTTTCGCGAAGTGTGAAATCTTCTTTGTCTGCTGTACCCCAATGACACATCCAAAGTCTCTTGGAATCAATGCCTAGGCGTGTGGCAGCGGTGATTTTTTTTTTGGATTTTACTTCATTTTAAATTTTAACTGAGTTCCCGTGATTTTGCTCAACTTTAGTTCTTAATTTAAGTTTTTTTTTTGTCATGATTCTGAGGCTTTTAATTGTGCGTTGCAGATTTTGAATTTGATATTGTTTTTTCAGTGAATCGAATTGGATTTCATAACCTGAGTATATATACTAAAACAAATAAGCAAATGATTTCTCGTAAAAAATAGTAATATAATGAAACACTTTTCAACTATTAAATGAAATATCTTGTAGTATCAACCATCATAGGTTCCTATGTTTATATCTTAGCTTGAATTTGTTTTTTGTTTCATAAAATAAAATGGCTAGGAAATCGTAATACATAAGCACAATATTTTTGTGTTAAAAATATTTTTAATTTTAATTTTTTTTTTTTATTTTTAAAATGTAAATAAATATCCACCATAGAAAAGTATCGCCGTCACGAACCCATTGTTATTATTGCTCCTATTGAGTTATAGATTCGAGTCCTGGTCTCATTAATGAATCAATATATAGAGAAGCTGATGTACGTTAAGTCTATCGAAGCTCAGCGTCTTTAGCTGTACGTGATGGGGTGTGAAAGTTTGAAGAGTTGGTGCAGGCTCAAGTGCCATCTTCGTCATTTGATCGAAATTCAAAGTTGCGTAAAACCCCTCCAGTATCCCCTTAAATTTGAATTTCTTAAAATGAAAACATAAGAATTGTGTTTTTTATTGGCGATGTTCAACCGTATTTTTTACAGTACAAATATACAGGTTCTTTAAGGATAGTTGTATTAACCATATTTCTATATTGGAGATATTTATTTGACATTTTATAATCGAAATCAGATTTAAATGTCATTTTATTTGTCTCGTCCCCTTTATATTTTCTTGCTTAATCTTTACTTTATATCTTTTTTTCACCAATTTTTATCTTGAAACTATACAATTCTGATTTTAAAAGGTTTCGTTAAATCTTGCCCTATAAAAATTTTAATCAATAAATGCAGCTAGTGCATGTAGTTGTTAAAAGAAATATTTATAGCTCAAACTCTTTAAAATGTGATCGGTATTCTTTGACATTCCTCTAACAGCACTGTAGTTACTTATGCTTATTTAACAAAATAAACAATGAATTGTAATGGATGCTTTTTAGCATGCTTATATTAATAATTCACTCTATTTGCTTATCAATAAGTCAAAGCAAATAGAGTGAATTATTAATATAATGAGTTACAGTTAAAATCGATGTGAAACAGATAATATACAACTATGTGAGATTGATAATTGTTTCACAATAGCAAATTAAAAGGTTTAAGTTTTTGTAAACAAAAAACATCGTCGAGTGTTAATGTGTGATTAGAGAATACTCCACTAGGTTGCGAAATTCTAATGAAAGAGTTATAAAAAAAAATTGTAAGGGATTTGAATGAAAGTAATATTTCGTGACATCTTAAATAAAAAGTCTTAATGAAAAAAATATGTTCTACTAATTTTGTTTTATGTATCACATTTATTAATTGCATATAAAGAAACAACCTAGAACCAGCTTTTTTGATATTTTTTTAAAAAATATGTTCGTTAGAGTGTGAGAAGTTGCTTGTTATACAGAAAAACAGAATATAGAGTGAGAAGTATACGGTGACAGTTAAAAAAAACTGTTATCAGAAAGTGATTGGTACAAAGTACATATATATATAAAATAAAGGCTTGGAAAAAGATGAGCTCAAATGACCTGAATTTATCCAGCGACATAACTACTTACCATAAAATCGATTGTAACTTCTTCCAAATCATGAATGACACATTTTACTTCATTTGATTGAGGCAGATTTAATCTCACATCAAGCGCGTATGTTCTTCCACTCATGACCAACAAAATCATCTATAATGGTGTCTGTCTGAGTGTTGTTGCCACCAGCAATGTTATAAAGCTGTGTTAAATTATAAGTCCCGCAACTGTCTCAAAGCATAAATGCATCAAATGTATCAAGCCTTAAGCTCATGCTTTTAAGCAAACTTTGTTTTGTGACTAACCACGGCCATTATTCAAGGCTAGAGGATTTAATGTGTTCTTTTCTTCGATAAGTACTGCGATTTGTAGTCCTTCGATCATTTATGTTGTCTTTCATGATTAATCATCGTGAAAAAGTAATCCAACACGATAATGTTTGGTTTTAAGTTTCGTACAACGTTGTGGTTTGAATATATTACATTTGTCTATTGCAGTGTTTCTCAAACTGTAGGGCGAGCTCCCCTTGGGGGCGTGACAACTCTTCGAGGGGGGCATGAGCTTATTGAAAAGTCGAAAACAACTGGCTTGGATGACAGAAACGGGAAACATATTCTAAGCTACTTTCAGTCTATTATTCCCCACTTCATCAGCCATTTTTGATGTAACCCTTTAAGACCCAACCCGCACGATCGTGCGGGTTAGATATTCTTATACGTTTTTGCCTCTGTAATAATCATATGTAAGAAAATCGCGAATCCAACAATTTAGCCGGTTTGCAAAAAGTGCAAAGTGTTACTTTTTATCAACAGACAATGGTTGTGGCCTATGTTTTACTTTCAACTGGCAAATCTAGTTTTGTTTTCAAATACAACGAAAACATAAGCTTTTATCTGTCGTAAAAAGGTAATTATCAATGTATTTCTAATTGCTTACATACAAATTTTTGTATTAATGTTCAAATAATTCGTAAATAAAAAATATAAATAATAGTAATACTCTATTAACGGGGCTTGTAGGACTCAGGATTTCGCCACTCCGTAATGATCGTTCGCTTAAGTGCTACTTGAGTCACGGGTAGCCAAAAGTACTTTACCATGCCAATTTTCTTTTCTGTTTCCAATAATTTTGATGTGAAAGCCTACATAAAAAGTGAAATGTGTGTGTGTGTGTGTGTGTGTGTGTGTGTGTGTGTGTGTGTGTGTGTGTGTGTGTGTGTGTGTGTGTGTGTGTGTGTGTGTGTGTGTGTGTGTGTGTGTGTGTGTGTGTGTGTGTGTGTGTGTGTGTGTGTGTGTGTGTGTGTGTGTGTGTGTGTGTGTGTGTGTGTGTGTGTGTGTGTGTGTGTGTGTGTGTGTGTGTGTGTGTGTGTGTGTGTGTGTGGGGGGCATAGTTATATAATTAATACCAAATTTTCTTGGGGGATGCTATGGATGAGCCCCTGTTTTCTTTCTGTCTCTCTTTTTTGCAATTAATTTTCTTTTTCACACATTTGTTGAGGAGTATGGCATTTTTATCCTCTCCACAGATATTTGCATCAATATCTGCCCCCCCTTCTGAAAAAAACCAAATCTGGGTTTTCCGGTGTTAGTTAGTATGGTGTGGTTTAAATATATATATATTTTTTAAATAATATATATAAAATTTTGTGATGCATTTTACTATTTTTCATGGAATACTATGTTAACTTTTAACCAAATCTTTTTTAGGTGTCTAAAAGGAGAAGAATTCTCGCAGAAATATTTTTCAATTAATGAATAAATCAGATTAAACTGAACTTAGTGATCTTTCGGATGATGATAATGCTGCGAACAAAACGTATGAATCACGTATACTGGAAGAAGATTCAAGTTCAGATGAGAGCGATGAAGAAACACATGGGAATATTTGAAATAGAAAGACAATTTTGGATCATTCTTTACCAAAGAAGTCTCTTCAACATATTGATTACATTGATTTAGCTGTTGCAAATTCTTAGTTTCTGGGCAAACAAGATGCAATATGAAATAAAATTCCTCTAAAAATCAAATTGGATCGCTTAAAATTCAAGTTAGAGATAGTTGAAGTGTTATCAGCCTCTCCACTGATGGTGAAGATAACAGTGTTGTAATTCCACTCGCAAAAAGATCGAAGCGTTATAATCCACCTGCTATACATGTCATGGCTTTTATCCTGGCCATTCCAGGAAAAAAGGCTTGGCATGTATAGCCATTTTTGATAAGTTGATGACATTTCAAGGCCTTGCACACACACAAGTACAGATCTGAAAACTACAAAAGCAGTTCGAAAACATGTTGTGAAAAATGCAATGGTTATTTATATTTGTCAAAAACAAAACAAAAGACTTTTACAATAAATAAATAATGAATTAATAAAAGAGTTAATTTTACATCAATAATTTCCTTATTTGTAGCAATTTTAGTTGAATTAAAATAATTGTTTCTTCTATCATCTTAGAGCTAACAATGCATAAGTCGTTTCACAGATTATGCCCAACCAGCCCGATCTTGCGGGTACCGTCTATGTTCCGGGACTGGGAATTGTTTTTATTACTTTTCCCAATGTCATTGGGGTCCATATATTATTAATAACCAGAAGAATTTAATATTTGGTGATAAAAATATTTCGGGTCTTAAAGGGGTATAAGGGTAGGAAAACAAACTCTCAGTAACACGAGATTAGATGTTTTCAATAGGTGACAGATCTGGAGACCTTGCAGATCAGGGAAACAATCTTGTATGATAAGTATCCTGTGTACGATGGTATTGCATTACCTTGTTGGAAGATAGCGTTTTCAGGCCTGGAATATAGGGCACAACCACTGGATGAAAGATGTCTGAAATGTGCCAATATGCGTTCGAATTACCATCAATCCTAACTAGATATGCGAGTGTCGATTACTCAATCATTGCCCAAACCATCACACCAGGTGCATGGCCCACATGCCAATTTTAAGTACAAGAAGGTGACGAGAAGTCTCTTCGGATCCTCCAGACACGTATACGGCCATTAGAATACTGCATGTTGGAACGGGACTCGCCTGAAAAGAAGACATTGTGCCACGGCTGTAACCAGCTTTGTCGTTCGGAGCATAACAGTCGTAGTCTCTCTCTCTAAGCATCATTGTCAATTGCTGACAGTACAACTGCTGTAAACGTCGTCGTGCCGTGCGTGCGGATACTAGAAGTGCTGCAAAAATGCCCATTTCCTGATTAATGTGGCTGTACTCTTTTGCAAGGCTGACCTAAAAATATGTCTGTCTTCTCGGACATTAGTCATAAGAGGGTGTAGGGATCTATCATTTCATTCAGCGTGATCCCTAGGAATCCATTAGTTTCATATTTGCATGACAATAGTTATATTTCCACCAGTGCGATTTGCGATGTCACAGAACAATAATCCACACTCTCTATATGCAACGATCCTGCCTCTATCGAACTCCGACAATGTCTGGTAAGCATTTCGTTTTTTTTATTCGAGACATAGCATGTATTCTGAGCAAACTCCGACCTTACAAAACCCTTTCCGAACGATAAATCCACAACAAAAATTTTTCTTTTACGTAATGCTTTAGATGTTCGTTCTCCCTTCCATCGTCTAAATACTCTGAAATATACTAATTATTTCCATATCCTAATCTTTTCTTCTTTTCATGTGATTTTGGCAATCGTTAGCTTATTCATTTCTGGTATTGCAATTTTAATGGCCAGCAGTGTATATTACAAGAGGCTCTGTATAAATCTGATTTATTCAAATGGAAGGATTCATAGCCGTCAAATGATTGTTTTGCAAATGCATTGATTTTTTTAACACTCAATGAGAAAATGCCGATGGATTTGTCACATTGTAATTGCAATTGTTTCATCATTTATATCTGTAATTCATGCACATATATTTGAATATATATTGAAACGCATACTTCTTTATTCATTAAAATAAGTTCTACTAATTCCACGCTAAAACTAATCTGCCATTTGATATTAGATTGTCTTCAACGCAAAAAACAACAAATTTTAAACAAACATATCTGGCATTTTAAATCATATTTAAATGAAACTTGTTGAATAAAAGATCATAGAATAAGTTATTAATATTGATAATATTTGTGTGAGCCAAGTGTTTTAATAATTATCTTAATTTAATTGCCATGTTTTTGTTGGAATATCTTCCACTTGGATACAAGAAAGCCTCTTAAAAATTTTCAACTATTTTAAATTCAATTATCTTTTTACCTCTAAGTAAAATTGTGGTACAAATTTATGTTGCTTCGAAATATTTTTGGACGAAATATGTTATTATTTAAGTTACACAATGGGTTATAATAGTACACAATCATTTCTAGTTTCCTATATCTATTTTATTTTTTTTATTCATCAAAAATTTTTCAAATGATTGTATTTATATATTTGAAACATCACACGCAACTATTAGGTCGACTTACTTCTAATATTCGTGCTCTTCGAATTAGAGCATCTATAGGCTTTAAATAAAATAATACTGAGTTGGGGTCAGATTATTCGATATGAACTCCAATATTCAAGCTATTTAAATTTTTTTAGATGTATTGAATTAATCAAATATTCTAAACTGGCTTAAAAGTTTGTTGAAATAAAATTTTCGTACTTATTCACATTTTAGGCTAATTTTTATTTCCAATGGTGGGTGCAACAGAACTCTCTGACTTCAAAAAGTAAAAATGAACAAAGAAAAAAAACAAGAAAAAACAATAAAATGACAGAAAAAAGTCTATAGGCCCATTCATTCTATAGTTTCGAGTAACATTCCCACAAACCTTTGGAGCATAGCATAGGGCAACGTAAAAGGTGAGTACAGTCCACAGGTTCCCAAAGATTACACAGCATGCAATATGAGCTAATAAGAACTTTTAGATGTAAATGTTTAGAAAAGCAGTCATGACCAGTAACAAGGCGGAAATCTGCTACAGCATTCATTCTGGGCCAGAAAAAAATGTTTTGAATATTATTCTACCAGGATTTCTGGCAGTTTCTATTTGATAATTCTTCTTTTAAATTACTTTTAAAAATTAGCCTAATAACTTACTTTTAATTTTGGAAATGTACTTTATAATTAGAGGTTTGGATAATCGCTGCACCTTTTTTAGTCAATAAGTCATTGAGGTATTCAATCATAATACAGTCAAATGAATTTAAATATCAAAATACTTTGTCATTAATAATAATTAATTAATGTTTAATACTATTTTGCAGATTGACAACAATGATGGTATATTTAAAAATATAATTATGTATTTATAATGAATATATACAACGTCGAGCTAAAACGTTATGAATATCTCAACACCTTTCAATGAACTCGTCTGGAAGCCTAGTGATTAAGACAGAATGGTTTTAAATTACTGCTGGAGAAAGTAAGATATCATTCTTGCATCAACTTTTGCAAATGAAGAAAGAAGTGGCTGGTCTAAGTGAATTTGAGAGAGAGCAGATTGTAATGGCCCGAAGACTTGAAACGAGTATTTCCAAAACAGTATGACTGGTAGGTTGTTCATGATCTGCTGTTTTTAGTATTTGTCTAAAATGGATAAATGACGGTAAAACAACAGCAGACGCCAAGCTGTTGGTCGTCCACTTATCTAAGATAAAAAACGTCGGAGAATGTCCCAGTTAATAACGCCATACAGTGAGTACGCTGACAGCCCAATACAATGCATGTCCAAGTACAAGTGTTTCCAAACACACATCTCAGCGGTCACTGTTGGATCTGGAGCTACACAGCAAACATCCTACTTGTGGGCCTCTTTGATCAAGCGTTACCGTCAACTACACCTACAGTGGGCACGGAAACATCGAGAATGGATCACTGAAAAATGGAAGAGAGTTGCCTGATCGGACGGTTCATGATTTCTAGTTCATCACGTCAATGAATGCGTCAGGGGGGAGCCATCTTCAAGACAAACAATTGCTCCTCCATGTTCTGCAAAGCATTTACAGGTTTGTGGTGGCGGTATTATGCTTTAAAGAACGTTCTCGTGGGTGAGTGACTCTGGGATCCTTAGTTCTGATCGTGAAAAAGATCGTGAAAGTTGCAAACTGTATGAGCATAATTGCGGATCAGTGGCACCCTTAAATGGCGTCTGTTTCCCCAACTGGAAATGGAATCTTCCAGCAGGACAACATTCCATTTCAAAAGGCTAGAATTGTGTTAGAATGGTTCGAGGAGCATAAATATGCTTTCCAATTTATGTCCCGAACACCTAATTGGGTGGATCTTTATCTTATAGAGCACACATTTGGGGTTTTGCAGAAAGGGAACTCAGAGATCAGACATCTTCATGTCGGAATATCTCGATTTTATGTAACCAATTCTTTGACAATTGGTACAATATGTGGATCCAGTCATTTACCAAGAACTTGAGGCATCCATGCCAAGGAAAGTTGAAGCTATTTTGCAAGTAGAAAGTTGTGCAACGTATCATTGAGTAGGTGTTCATAATCTTTTGGCTGTTCAATGTATAACCATTCTTATATAATATATTTGTATTTATACTCGTATATATAAGCATTTTTTGTGTATACATTGTAATTAAAAACTATTGGGGAGATTAAAACGAAATACTTCCATCATTAATTACAAATATTAAGTGAAATAAAATAATTGAGTAATTGTCAATCCCTTTACAGATTTTTTTTTCGTGTAATGTGTAGCTATAAGTATCTTTTAAGAATTCTTGTGAAATCAATACCTTTTCCCCATTCAAAAACCAAAATATTTCCAATCTGGCTGTGATTCCAAAACATATTCTTCAGCTTAGGTTTTGCAATAGAATAAATGATATAACCATTTGTTGTGATAATTGTCAGCGTATTGCTTGATATCTTAATAACACAAATATTGTCTAGACGTATTAGCTTATGCTACAAAGATTACGTTGAATACTGTTGAATGTTTGCAATGAAAGTAAAATAGGGTACTTAAAATAAAAAAAATATGGCTAGACAAGTGTACTAGACAAGGGTAATCACAAAGTTAATGTACTTCTAAAGCGTAATTTTTCATTATGGAATGCGAATCCTTTTAGTGTATCTAAATTCACATCTGTAATTTAGACTCAAATGAAAACCCGTATAATTCCGCGTTAAATATTTGTGTTATGAATAAAATTTAAAGATTGAGTCTCCTAATGTAAAATAAATTGCCTAGAACATATTTAATGATATAAAATATTCTATCGAGAATTATTTTTTAAAATTGATCTACCATATCAAATGATAAACACTTTTTCGAATATAAAAGTAATATTATTACGATAGGTATGAATTATAAAATACGCATATCAAAAAATGAATCATTGCGACTTATCAAATATTTACATATTTGGATTTCTCCTAAAATAAAATTCTTGCATTTAACATTTCATTCATTATTTTGCAATAGTTTAAAAAAATACTGAATTACAAATTTAAGATAAAAACATAAGGAGTCTGAATTTTTTTTAAAAAAGTTATTAATCTTCAATTATTTAGTAGAGTGTTGAGAAATAGGTAAAAATATGTATGAGTGAGTTAAAGTTTTTCAACGCCGCACACACTGCTAAAGCAACACGAGGGCTGGCGACGGACCATGTATTTTTGAAAAGAGGCTAAGGAATGACTCTCCTAACTTCCTACACCATGCCAATGTGTGAAACTTGAGCTACGATAGGTTTAACGTGCATTAATTCCTTTACACAGCAGGTCTTCAGGACTCGAACTTGCGACTCAAGAACGCTGGAAACTTGTTCGTGACCATGACCACAAAGCTATCATGGCCACGCAGTAAAAATTATGTGAGTGTTTGCTTTAAAAATCGATTATATTTGACTTAAACCCCCCACAGTTAGTTTTTTTTTTCTCAAACATTTGTGACTCAGTTTTTTAAAAAAATTAAAGTGAGCATTAGTAATTAAATTATTATCTTCCTGTTACTACAAAAAATTTCTTTCTGTAACAAAAAAAAATTACTTATCTGTTAAACTATGTTAATTATTAAATCATTTTACTCCATAATTTATTTATTTTTAACCTGTTGAGATTCATATTAATATTCCTATTAGCCAACTCTAGTGAGAATTACGAAAGATTTTAATAATGGCTCACTTGTAATGATTATTTATTAAAGGTAAAATGCACGCGACATTAAACAAATAGTTTAAAAGGTACGAGGGATATTTTTTAAGTAAGGTCCATTTGTTCGTATAGTTCTCTAGTTCACGCGTACGCCGCAACGAGTCTCTGCGTCACTGACCAGCATGCTTTGCGAACACACTTTGAGCTATTTCCAGCTCTGTAGCAGTCGTGTAAGCTTCTCTGTGCGTCTTTAAAATGTTTAAGGTGATTGAATCGCCCGCCAAGTGTGAGATACTGTCTGTTATCCGTTTTTGACTGCGAGAAACATGTCGGCTGCAGACATTCATCGCCCCGTAACCGAAGTTTATGGCACTGAAGCAAGGAGTGATAGCAAAGTTCGAAAACTGGCCAGGAAGTTTAAAGATGGGTGAACAAACGTCCATGACGAAGAACGCTCAGGCCAGCCCTCTGTAATCACTGATGATTTGATGCAAGGAGTTGAATCTGAGATCAAGACTGTGTTTGAAGTACCTTTTCAGGTACCTCAAACACAGTCTTGGCGGGAAAACCTTCAGTGACAACGAAGAATGAAAGTGGCCGTGAACTCTTTGCTGTCCCACCAGACGGCAGACTTTTTTTAAGAGGATTTTCAAAACTTAGTTCTAAGGTATTACAAGTACATTAATTAACTCAGCAACTGTGTAGGAAAATAGGCACACAAAAATATCTACAATTCTAAAATAAAGGTTTTTGAAACAAAATATTGTCGTTATTTTTTTAAAAACAAACAGACCTTAATTAAAAAACTGCCCTCGTATTTTATATTAAGTATATTTGAAAGCTTTTCTTTTTCAATGGCTCAAAAATATAGATTATAAGTTACTTATCCTACCAGATGCTAAAATGTAATTTTAATTTCAAAATTATATTAAGTTAAATTTTTAAACATGACAATTTTAAAATATTGCACATTCACGTTGGCAACTACAAGAATTGTTTAACATATCGAAGTGATGAAGGTTACTCTGAATTTAGAATCAATACTTTCAAAAGACTGATGATATCAAGAAAACAATCTTTTTACGCTAAAATGCAAAAAAAGCAATGTTAAGAATAACTTCAACTAATTCAAACGCAAATGGAATTGAACTTAAGCTTTTCAATTCACTCACTAGAAATGAACCAAGAAAGAAAAAGATCTATTTTTCCAAACATGGAGTGAGACTCACGTCTTTAAAAAAGAAAAAATCGATTACTGAAGTAAGTGATGTGGAAAATCCGATCTTCTTTTGCCACACTTTTCCATTATACCTTACGTGCTGTGAACACTGAAAAAAAGAGGTCAGTATTTACCATATTACTTAACCCGTGTCACATGATTAGAATTCGAAAGGATTTCATGACAATTTTTATTTATGCTATTAAATACTTAATTAAAAGTTACGAAGCAAATGAAATATGTGTTTCATAATTTTCTGGAACCCTTATTATTTTTTTTATAAGTTTACAATCGAATGATAAATATTTTCACTCAGGTTGACATTACTAAAATAGTTAACATATTTACAGGAACTCTTCAGTTAACTATTTCTTTATTATCTCAAAAAATATTAAACAAAAAATGTAATGATGAACATTTTGAACTGTTGTTAGACTGGAATTAAATATTAAATAAAGAGAGAAAATTTAAAGCTTGCGAGTTATTCGCAGATTATTATAGCAAACCATATGGAAGTACTGTTTTTATCAATATCAGTTTTTAATTCTGAAAAAATACTCTAAACAAAGGATTGCATTTTCATTAAATCAACATGATCTTGCGTCTATATTAGAACATTTCATTTTACAGGCATGTGACTAAAATTAATTCATGTGCATGTGCGTTTAGTTGGAAACATATCCAAAAATATAAATGAGATCTGTATCCTTGCATATTAAATACCGGTCTTTAGCTTTATAGGGCCGTTCTTCCTGAAGGTATCTAAAAATACTAGTTGAACCGAGATACTTTAGAAAAATTAAAAACAGAATTTACGAACAGAAAGCTTTGCATAACGTTAACTGATTTTACTTTAAATATTCTTTTTCATTTCAGTGATTTTGAAATACACTTAACCATATTTTTATTTAGCAATTTAATATAATACAATAAGTAATACTCCTCTCACTGCATTTTAAATGAATAACAAAAATTATTTATTCTTTAAAACAAATTTCAGAAACCGATTTATAACTAATAATAGTAGAACCCAGCATATTCATAAATGAGACCCAAAACAGCAAACAAAACTTTATTTTATTAGCTTACGAATGTTCACTTAAAAAATTACTAATATTCATGGAAAACAAATCATATGTTTTTAAAATCAGAAGTTTTTTATTTAATATAAAAGGGAAGATGTAAAAAAGGACATCTTAATGCATAAATAAACAGTTTTGTACTGTATCAAAATTATTTTGATACAACACAATAAAAAGTTACCACACGGATATTTATTCGCCCAACACATTTAGTAAACAGTTTCAATCATAGTCATTGGTAGCATAAAACATTAATAAAGTTATTGATTAAAACATTGATAAATGTGTGAATCTTAGCATCCAAAAATTTGAATTAAACAAATTTTCTAGCTTTTACAGAAAAAAATTGACATGCTAAGGAAAAGGAAAATAGAGGCCTTAAATTGCAAATGGGGGAATAGAAAGTATCAATATTATAATAAGAAAATACGAAAGCTTGTTCAAAGATACCCTTCTTATCTGGATATACAAAGCAGGTTTTAATACATTGTAAATATTTCGCAAGAAAATTGTGAATGTTGCTTTTATATCTGGATTTGAACATGTAATATAATTTGGTTTTATATAACAAAAGAAGAAGAATGTTTTTAATCGTATAAAATTTTAATGTTTATATGTTTGAAGGAAAGAATATGTTCGCAGATGTCTTTTAATGTTTGCTGTCATAAAAACTACTTGACAAACATTATGCTCTATACAAGTTAATATAGTATATATGTACTAAACAACACTCACATATATAGGGTGTCCCAAAAATAGCATTCAAACTCTGCATAGACAGATTCCTCGTTGGGAGTACATAAAAATGCCCTAAGAACTGTACCAGTACGATCCATAGTTTACGGGAAGAAACGGTAAATGATGATTAATGAATGAAGGTTCTGATGGGGTTAATTTCTGTGCTCCAGCACAAGATTGGCTGAATATGACATGCTCCAACTGCTAGATTGGACGTAAGGGTTTGATTTCTATGGCCACCACGATCGCCAGATCTTACACCGCTTGATGATTTTCCTATCGAACAATATTTAGGAATTAGTGTATCGAGACTTAGTGACGACACCAAAGGACAAAGTTGCTTATCTGCATTCTGGTTGAATTTCGTTGGACATTGTACTGCTGCGACGTGTGTACTCACCCATTCTCTATATATACTTATACTTAAGAATATAGAATAGGCTTAAAAAGGCTTAATATAACTTTATTTAAAACCATACTGTATTTTTTTCAAAACACTTTTTTGGGGGGAAGGATAACAATGTTCTAGATCACAGTACAAAATCGGTGAGTGAAGAATTTCATTACAAAACGCCTATGGGTATTGCCCTCAATAACTGTTTATTTTATTTTGTATTTCTATTTCTGGTTGCTACATATTTAAGGAATACTTTAAAAAACAAAAGTAATTTGAAATGTTGATATACGGAAATGAATTTATTATTAAATTTTTAACTTAAACCTTTCTTCATTTACATTCAGAATTCATTCGCCTGTATGGTTTGCAGGCATGTCTTTGGAGCTACAAAACCTTAATAAGATGTTTTTATTAATGAAATATTAAAATTTTTCATTACTATATTTATATTAAAGTATTTGTAGAACGGATAAATAAAATGGAATACTTTCTTTCACAAACGAAGTTCATTAATCCATTATTCCAAGAATAAGATCATAAGCTAAGAATTGTACTTCATTTTGTTATTTTTTGACATTTAAATTCAGCAATACTTTAATTTCTTGCTTCATATTTAATCAAATGTAACTTAAAGTAGTTGAATTTATTAATGATAAAAAATGTGACCTATGGGAATTTATTAAAGATACAAGAACAGCAATTTCCCTTTACAACATTATTAGTTTCCACGGAAGATTACCATAAGTTCTAGAATCACACTAAATTGGATTAATACAGTAAACATTTTTTTTTTCAAGCGGGAATTTAAATTAAATATTACACACCAAATTTTTAAAATCAAATTTTATACAGCAAAAAACTTTTTAGAGTATAAAAAGAAAATTAATATATACTGGAAATGAGAGAGAGAGAGGACAGTCTTTTACGAATAAAAGAAATTTTTTGATGCTATTATTATCCAATGCTTTAGAAACAATCTACTTATGGTAAAAGTACTTTAAGGTATTTGGTAGTTGTTATTATGCTTGATTATAGAACGAATCCCTGATATAAACATTCAAGAAATAGTTTTAGCTTTATTTATTCATTCACTGAAATATAAAAATATATCGTTTGAAAAAAGGAAAAATTCTTAAAAACCTTCTTTGTTAGCCATGATTTACCATTACAAACCACGAATTGTATTGTCCATTTTCGGTATGAATTTAATCCTCTAATGTATTCTGAAACTTTAAAATTTTTCCTACCTTAGAAGAGTTTTAAATGTAAGACCATGTTTATTTAAAATGTATCATTTATCATAACAGCGTTGAAAAATTTGTTCTCATGGATTCTTTGAAATTTTATATCAATGGAAACTCTTCGTTAAAAATTATATTAAACGCGCACAGAAAGAATGTGCTTACAAGTAATACTTTTGTGTGTGTGTGTGTGTGTGTGTGTGTGTGTGTGTGTGTGTGTGTGTGTGTGTGTGTGTGTGTGTGTGTGTGGTTTTGTGTGTGTGTGTGTGTGTGTGTGTGTGTGTGTGTGTGTGTGTGTGTGTGTGTGTGTGTGTGTGTGTGTGTGTGTGTGTGTGTGTGTGTGTGTGTGTGTGTGTGTGTGTGTGTGTGTTATTCATTTTTTGGAATATCGAAACTGTTGAACTATTTTGGACTCCTGCAGGCAGCTTTAATGTAAATCAAGCTCAAATTGTTTCTCTAAATTGCTAAGCTAGAAGATAAAAACATCATCTCTTGTCAAGAATTTCAATATTAACTCGGAATGACGTAGGATTTGATGCCTTGGTATTACTTATTTTTTGAACGCTGTCCAAATATGGTTAAGGAACTATAATTGGAATTCTTTTTTCTATTTTTCTAAAAAAGGACGGTTTGATTTGTGCATCATTTAGTATTGAAATATTTAGTACTAAATTTTATAATGTATTTTATTCCTTTTCTTCGTTTGTCAAGTTTTGTATTTTACCTTTTTGAATAAATTTGTATTCCACGAAAGAGAGCATAATAGCTAAAAAAGAAAATTTCAGTAAATTTCATTTCTATAGTGATCTTGATCTCTAATATGATATCATTTATTTCTCTCACAAAAAAGCATGTACTTTTCAAATTCAAGGAAGACTAATGTTTATATTTATTAAGGTTTTTTAGCTTTTTAAATAGTATTCTACTTTATATTTATGAGAGTCCTTTTAAAATATATTTACACTCATAAAAATTCCATAACGTGTTTTCCTCTTCACCACATTTACTTATTTTGGGGTCATTTCAGTAAAAATTATTTACGGTCATGAGAATGCAGTAAAATACGTTTAACGCGAAAATACTTAAGATGAAATATCGCTAAACATGAAATAATACAACAATTCTGACAAATTACTATTTATTTTCATTTAATTTTTAGTGTGTTAAGAGACACGAAACGAAAATCGTTTAACACGAAGATTTCTCTTCTAGGGAATGAAAGTTTCTGTATTATTGGACTGTCCTTCTGTATCATTGGAAGAATTCGTTGCAGTAGATGATGATAATGCACGTACAGTCTCAATTATGAAAAACAAAGATATTTTGGAGTTTGTCCGTTCAAAACTCAAAAAATATCATTGATGCAGATTCCGTTGACGAAAATAATACCAATAATTCAGCTACTGTTCCCACTTCATCCGAAATGAGGAACCTCATTAAATTATACGTAGTTATTTAGACACATATTCCAATGCTGAAATGAATATTAAAATGGAAGTCATAGAACAATTTAATGACAATTTGATGCTAAAAAAGACGACGCAATGAAAAACATGAGATTATTTTCCGAAATCTCAATAAATGTTTTGTTTTCCCAAAAATTTGAAATTTTGGATTAAATTTCATTAAATTCTTGTGAATTATTTTATTTCATTGATTTTTTATTAAATACATGCATGTATACTCATGCATATAAGTAAAATATATTCTCTTCATTTTGTTGAACATATGCATTTTTTTACAATATCCTTTAACACGAAAAATTATTTCAGTCCCATCAGTTTCATGTTAAACGGTTTTCCCTGTGTATATTACATGAATTAAAGAAGGCAAAAAAATGAAAAGCAGTAATTCAGTGTTTCTCAAACTGTGGGGTGCGACCCCTAGGGGGCATGAGGGGGCGCGAGCATTTTAAAAAGTCAAAAACAAATGATTATTTTTTAAAAAAATTATCAATTTATTAAGAGTAAACAAATAAAATACATTTTGACATAATAAAAAATAAAATGCACATTTGCATTGATATAATGCACTTATAAATGTATCAGTACTGCACAATGTATTTCTAATTATATAATTAATTTAACAAAACTAAGTTAAGAACAAGTCTAGAGTAATTACCAGTGACTCCACACATGAGCTTGACATACATATAAAATTATATACAAAATTTAACAATTATCTTGATGATAATTTTTGTTCAGTTTATAATTAATCCTTTAACTCTGCTAATTAAAAGTTACGTGATTAGCTCCCCAATGCCACTGTTTTCCTCGTAAGCCCGCGTATATGATGTTTTTCTTTCGGAGAGGGGGGAGAAAACGAATAAATAAATCCTCTGAAGTAAGTAAATCCTTCGCAAACACTGTCAAGATCCTTTTATTGCATTCCAAAGCCTCCGGAATAATTTTATTAATATGGTACAGAAAAGATCGTACTTTTGAAAGACGTATATGTACGTCCGAGGCAATTAACCCTTCGATTAAGCGAGACGTTTTTATACATTGGTGGCACTTAAGAGATGAAAGTTGTATTGTAGCTTTATCATCAAAAAATGGTATTACTGAATTCAATACATAGTCATTGTATGGAGGGGGGCTCGATGAAAATTATGATTGAATTTTGGGTTGCGAATATTGAAAGTTTGAGAAGCACTGCAGTAATTTTATTCAGCTAGACCATGGGTGGTCAGACTTTTCCGCGGTACGGGCTACTTCTTATTTTCCAGGTGTTGCGGGCCACCCAGTATCAATGGCGCACACAAAGAGGGTGGCCTCCACGGGTGCGGACCCTCCTCCACAGCCCTTGATTTTTTTCTGATCGATTTCAATCCCATGTATATAGTACGTAAAACTTAATTAAGTATTTGTTATTAATAAGTGTTCTATTAATTAATGCTAATTATTTATTTAATAATTTATTCCTTACTGTTCTTTGTTCCCAACAATCTACAAAATGAAATAAAAATGTTTGTCTGCGTATTGGGCTTAGGATATAAGAATGGTAGACATTCAACCATGGTCCCCATGCCATGCCCCCTTTAAAAAACTCACTAGGGTCGCCACTGCCCAGTGTCATTGGTGTGATGAGGTAAGGAAAAGGTCAACAATATTTGTTATAACTTAATAATAAATACGGAACATGTACTTATCTACGTAATAAAATAAAAAACTCACTTTTTCGAAACCACGTCTAAAGCAAAACGCAAAATACACAAACATAATAATAATAGCCACAAGTATAATAATATCTAATGATGCATTTATTATAAAACAATTAGAAATACACTAAAAAATAAAACGTTTTCATTTAAGGCTGTTTTCGGCTAATGTAAAGAATAGGACCCAAATTCGGAATATTTTTTCAGATATAAAAGTACTCAAGTACTAATATTATATCCTGGCCTTACTATCCAGTAGAGAATCGCTTATTTTATCATACTACACAGTTTTATCCGAGTTGAAACATTTTTTCTTTTATAAAATGTGTTTCGCATTTTTTCTCCTATACCGTAATGCTAAATGAACTATCTCTTTACATGTTAAAAAAAACAATTTTTTATGAAATATTTTCAACTTTTAAAAACACTACATTTTAAACAAATCTATGAGTTACAATGTCACAAATTTTTATAAAGAGGCATTTTTTGTTTGAAAATGTGCTCCGCGTTAAGTTCACATTTTTGTACATATGGCTAAAACAACCTTAAAGTTAGTTCTCGTAATTATAGTCAGTGGAAGACTTAGTATGCATACAGTTAGCCAATCTTGAATATTTCCGTATATAATTGCTAACTGTTAATCTTCAAGTGGTCACTCCAATTTGTATTGCTAATCCACCGGTCGATCGCGATCAACGCAATGCTCATCCCGGAGCTAGACTCTTGAAGTTGTGGCAGCTTTGAGGTATGGTAATTTAAATAATCCATTTTGTATCCAGAAAGGTGTTCCTACTGCGCCTTAGGCAGCTGAGCGTAAAACGTATTCCTCTTCAGGATAGTTACTAGGCGTTTTTTCTCATAGCACATTTCTAATTTCGACTTGCTGAAGAGCTCACCAAAAACTCAAATGTAACTGAAAGATTTATTTAGGCTTTGAAGCACTAATTAAAATACTATTGCAGAAATATCCCTTGATTCCTTACAAAATCATGAGAAATGATTTATATACATTAATTCACAAAATTTATTTTAAAATGTGTTAGATACAAATTTTCACATTAAAATAGCTTAATTACTTTTGATTTCATAAACTTAATACATTCGCATGCAACTGTTTTAGTTTCATTTTACTCGAAAATAAAAATACTCACATACCACTGCAATTGAAATATTGGTTATTTTACTCATATCATCAGGTTAAATGTAAAATTATTAAATATAAAATTTCAGTGAGGTACAACTACGCATTTTTTAGAACAAATGAATTCTCACATTATCTAAACAGAGTTTACATTTCTTTTGTTGCAAACTATTTTCTACAGTAATTGTTTTTTAAATTAAAAAGATGACATAGCGAAAAAAACTCTTACATTCTATTTTCGATACATATTCGGTAAAAACTAACAATCAATATTTTGAACATAAATGAAAATTATAGTCCTTAATATGAAAGTATACGAATAATGAGTGGTATATACTTTAACATTATACTTAGTTAAATCTTAATTAACTATTTTAAAACTTTCTAACATTTTTTCTATAATGCAATATCAATTTATTCAATTTTTAAAAAAGAAAAAAATGTCAATTAATTTAATTTAGAAATAATAAAAAACTGTATTTTTTT
>BMAV01007363.1:0-17565 GCA_019973955.1 Trichonephila inaurata madagascariensis
GATCCTTCGGGGTAAAAGGGTTGCGGGGGGCCACGCCTTAACCCTAAATACACAGCTGCCGAATGCACGTGTGAATGTCGTTTCCACAAAAAGACCCTATCTGTGTGAAGCGGGTTTTCTGCAGTAACAGCAACAAAACAAAGCAACGGAATAAACTGGACATAAGCAACACACTTCGGGTGTCATTGTCTCCGATTACCCACAGATGGAACACGTCTCATTGCAAAGAAACAAGTTCAGGGTTCTCATTGATTTAACGTTCTAGTAAGTTAAAATGTTAAATCACTTTATTTTTATGTGTAACTGTTTTTATTTTGAAGGCATAATTAAATAGAATTAAATTCTTTATTAAATTATTTATATTCTGTATGTATTAAATACAATTAAATACATTTTGCTATAAATCAAAATAATCTAAAATATAAACAATCAATGTCCCCCTCCCAGCGGGCCGCGGTAAAATTATCAAACGTTGACCAGTCCACAGCGATAAAAAGGTTGCGGAGCACTGGTCTAGAGCAAGGATGGCGAACCTTTTGGAGACGTGGGTCACATTTTGTTCATATTTTTTTTAGTACTACCTCCTGGGTCACTAATGCCCATTTGCACTAGAGTTAAGTTTAAAAAATTTTAATAGAGTATTTTTAAAACTAAACATCTTTAAATTCAATTGGCTTATAACGGGTAAAAAAGGGCGCCATGGAAGTCTCTTTCTACAAACATAACTAATTAAAGTGCATTTTATCCGAAGAAAGTGCTTTAAATATGGTTATTTACTTTGGTTTTCGATTGTTTTTCAACAAACAAAATGTGAGCAAAATTATACACTTTATTTGATATTTTGTAAACACTTTTGCTTTATTTCAAATAATGATTACCTTCATATACATTTGTTGTCATTTGCGTAGCTTTGGAACCAGCGGTGTAGCTACCGCCGTATCGATGATGGGGCCCCCAAAGCTTCAGGCGCTCCAAAATATGTAAGAAGAGATCATAAAATATTGAGAGCCCACCGAAAAGAGCCTCCAAAGAATTTGGATACGGGGTCCACTTAGGACTAGCTACGCCAGTGTTTGGAATTGTAATGATCAAACTGAAGGTTATAGACAGCATTTAAATTGCATTTGTGTCAATGGGATTGAAAAATTCAAATATAATATAATAGTCCACACAAATTAGAGAATCTTAATATACCCTCGTAAGCAAACAAGTGGTTGCCTAGCAATCGTGGGTCATTTTAAAAAGCTTGGGGGTCAGTGTCTGACCCGTGGGTCATAAGTTCGCCATCACTGGTCTAGAGCAGGGTGACCAAACCCTTTTATGGATCAGCGTGCCATTTTTCAAAAAGAAATTTTTAAATTTGGGGTATAGACATGCCGTCAAATAATTTTGACTTTGATTTTTGGGGAAAAAATAAAAAAACTAAATCTAACAACAGAAACTCTGTATTTACTACGAAAAATACATTTTGCACCTTATTGTAGTAAATGTTTTAGTTATACTTGTAATTCAAATGAAAGTAACATTAGTGTGACTTCGGTTGTTGCAGATGAGATGGCAATTAACTTATAATAGGATTGTAAGATTTTACTTTTAGAAAAATACATGCTGAATTGGAGTCATCTTCCAAACAGTTTCTAAGCGAGTTTTTAATGCTATTCATCTCTGAAAATAATGACTCGTAGGTGTGGGTAGAAAAAATATGACGAAAATAGCATGAAACAGCTTCTTCAAACAGTTAAATGTGTCTGAAATCGAATTCCATGTTTTAAAAATTTCATTATTAGCTTTTTTACTTATATTGCTTGTTCATCTTTCCGTTTCAATCAATTCCAACTTTCTCCTTTTTTCAACAAATTTTTGAATCCATATTAAACGGGACTGAAATCATTCATTTTGTTTCAAAATTTTAATTTCCAACCAATCGAATTGGGACAAGTTCAGTTTATTAAATGAAATCACATCAGAGTACATAAAAACTTGAGCACGCTTTTCCCGATAATTCTTTGAACTGAGAAAATCTCGCTGAAAACTGCAACTGATTGCTTGCGTTTGTTCGTATTACTTCATACTGAACTTTGTTATTTTTGAATTAAAATGCAAACCGTTTCGATCGGTGGCGTGCCCAAAATATTGTGTAGCGTGCCATCAATGGCACGGCTGCCAGTGGTTCGCCATCCCTGGTTTAGAGCGATGTAATCTACACTACGCAATTCATTCTCTTAATGACCTTGCCATCCTTTACTGTGTCAAGAGAACAAAAGAAACAGAAGCGTAGACCAGCTGATATTCCGTATAACATTAGGTCGTCAGCTGTATAATAGACGGATATTCCTCAAAAAAGGAAAGGACGTCCTGCTAGCTCCCAAGCAAAGGTGTGTATTTCCCGATAATAACGCTTAGCCAGTGAAGGAAATCATATGGCAAAAATGGTTTCCAACCGAGAATTTAATTATTTCGCAAAATGGACAAGGAAGTGTATTTCAATGTGCACAGAACGTGATGGTCAAAATTTGCATTGCAACAGGCTACCATCTTTTCAAGGCAAATAATCTCCATTTTTAATTTTCTTTAAGAAGATAATGGTTCTTTGGGGCATTCCCTTTCCCACCCTAAAATTTAAATGAAACACACAATTCGCGAAATAATTACAAGGGGTGATCCAAATGAAAATGTACGAAACGACATGGTAGGAACAAATGTAGACGTTATTCAAAAATATACACTATAGGCCTAAGCACAACGATCCCACTGATGAACAAGCTGCAGGATTCCTTGTTCTCAGAATTTCCCTGTGGTTGTGACGAGACCCAGTCCTTCATAGTGTCCTTGGTACGTCGTCCGAGTTAAAGGGCGCCCCCTTTCAGGTGTTTCTTCAGTGGACCAAACCCCCATGGAATTCGCAGGGTGACATGCCCGGACTGTAGGGATGGATGGTCCAACGTCTCCCCATTTGAACTTTTCCAGTTCCATTTGTGTGACTCTGGAGACTTGTGGACGCGCGTTATCATGGAACAGAACCAACCCCCCGTGAGCAGCCCAGTCTTTTTGTTCTTGATGGACCTGCGAAAGGCTCGGTGTCTCACAGTACACATCGGATTAATGATTTTCTATGCTCGAGGAATTCCACAAGTAGTGGACCTTGAACGTCGAAAAGACAGTGAGCAACACCTTGTCGCTGACTTCACGGTCTGAACTTTTTTGGGGAGGTGACACTTCGGGGTAACACTTCGCTGCTCCTCATCGTCGAATTTTGCAACGCGAACGCCATCTTGTCCTCATACGGACTGCCGCCCTCATTTGGACGCCGCATTTTATAAGAGCCTTTTTTTTCCCCTCCTGCGCACGCGGGTGCCGCGCATGATCCGATCCCGTCAGCCTCCAATGGCATTCGAGATGTCTCGCACATTCTCCCATGGCGGAATATGCAAATATTTAACTGTTTCATTTTTATGTCGTTTCGTACCTTTTTATTTGATCACCCCTTGTACATTTCCTTATAAGCTATTTTTATATAATTAAAAATCTGTAAAATTCAAAAAGAAATAAATGACTCACGAAAGGATTAAAAGTAGTCTGTTTTCTGTTAACGCTGGAGAAGTCGCTCATTCTATACTAATGTTAGTGAGTCGCACGGGTGACGCAGTCACCCAATCATTTTTTAAAGAATTTTTATTGTACACTATAAAAACCATTATTGCATTGAATAATTTAACTAAGAGAAAATATGCTTGTTAACTTTTGATGATTTTTCAACTTTTGTTTGACAACTTGAGAGAAATTCTAAGGAAACTGAACTAAATTGTTTCAAATATGTGTGATTATTATAAAGGGCACAAATCACAGACACATTTCTCTAACATTACAGGAATAATATTTTCCGGTAAAACTATCATATTTTGTTTAAGTTATAGTTGTTTTATTGTCCTTAGATGATCGATAAATAGTACGGTGAACTTTTTATTGCTTATGTCATTTTTACAGGGTGCTGTGTGTCTCGTGGTACACTTGTGGCTTCATAGCTTTTTTAGTGGAGTTCTTTAGGTAGCATTTGTAAAATTTCTCTTTCCACTCAAAACTTCCATGTTCATCGTTTTTCTCAGTTTTACTTTCGCCATCGTAATTAATAACCATTATTCCATCAAGTTCTTCCTTTGCTTGATCAATTTCTTTTTAGAAGCTTAAACTTCATCTTATACAGAGAGCAGATGCTCATTTCTTTTTAATATACGGTTCATTTTCATTTATAAACCATAATGTGAGTCATACAACACAGCTTTCAAAACTACTAAGTTATGAAACCGACCCCTAAAATGACCGTTTCTTTGATTATCCGCGTGAGCTAGAGGTGTAGGGTTTACAAGAAGATGAGCATTTTTAAGTTCTTAATATGACTTTATTAAGAATGTAACTTAAGCGTATAACAGTTTAGATGATTATAGTTAAGGGAGAATCTACGACGAACAAACACACAGTAATAGTTATACCGAATTGCGTAACTTGGATCACTATCAATATCTAATCCACCTAATCTCATTTTAATAATATTACAAGTCCAATATCAATTAGTCAACCTTACCAATCCAATCAGTTCAATCTTATGAAGGGCGTTGGGTGGCGTGTGATATGCACCTTGACCAATGGCTTAATCTTAAAGGGAAATTTCAACTGGCTTCAATTCACGCTTTATCCTTTCGCCAAAACATTCCCAAATTGGCATCCGACTTACTAAAACTTCTTTTTTTAAAAAACTATCTTATTTTTTTTCCCTTATTTTCGTTTTTGGGGTTTTGTTTGGAAAAGGGGTTGCCATTAATTTTGGCCCCCAAAAAACCCCGGGGTCATTTAAAGAAAAGACGCGGAGACCGTCCAAAGTCCGGGAACCGACCCTGTTCATAAAAAAAATATTTTGGAGAAAAAGAGGTTCGCGGGGAACTTAATCCCCCCAAAACCTTAAAAAAAAAAAAAAACATTTGCCACCCAAAAAAAAAAGGGAGATATGACAAAGACATTTTAAAGGGGGGAGACTGTCATATAGGATGATATTTTCAAGGCCATTGGGAACAAACAAAATAGAGACTTTAGAATTAAAGACTTCTACCATATGAGCTTGAGGTGACTCCAAATGCCATCCCTCTCCTAGTTAACCTATTGAGTAGCCATGAAGTGTAAGTTGCTTAGCCCTGACGTAGTGATGGAATTAAATCGGCCACACGAACACTTTATTGCATGATATTTATAACGGTAGCAAAAACTAACAACCCATCACTTTAATGAATTGGTCAAATCCAGTTTGTATTATTCGAAGAGCAGTGACAGGTAGCTTGCACACTTACTTAGGTGCACTTGTTCTGCATGATGTACCGTTATCCTATTTTACTGTACTACTCCACTGAAGTATGACTTGTACCTCCCGGTGTTCAGGATCGAATTTAAAAAGTGTCTACTCTGATTTTAAAAGTTATCTTGATTTAGCAACTTTAAATATAGTTTTCTTTTTTCTTTTAGGGTGCGTTAGGGTTTTGTAAAGATTTATCATGGAGTTTCTGACGCTAAAATAAATCTGATCCCGTGGATATTGTAGCGAATGCTCATGATAGCTGCTTGGGTATTGTTGGCATCAGGTAATTCAACAATTTTCTTTAGAAGAGCAGCGCAAATCAGTTCAAAGGGATAAATCACGGCGGAGCATTGTTTAATCCACGTCGACCGACTTATCAACACTTTCTTAGGTACTTGTTTGTTTGAATTCAAGTGATTACTACTCTTAGAAGATGTGAGAGCTTGATTTGCTTAAAACAGAGAAACAGCCAGTATATTTATATATTTAGTTCAAGAAAAAAGTCTATTGCACACTGATCTAACTTGTGAGAGAAAAAAGGAAGCTAGCTATATCATGAACTGGGCCGTATATTATACGTAAATAGAGTCACGTAACGGAGTAATATTTTTTTATAAAAATCAAATAAACAAATGATTACTGTAGTATAATATAGCACTGTGAGTGCATAGATACCAGTAGAAATTACGACAAAAATGGCAAGCACTACAGGATACATCCAGATTTCTGGTATTAAATCTATACAAGGTATTACAAACGTTATTGTTTGAGATTTCGATACCACAAAGACAAATTGAACTAGCTGAGTATGAAGCCGAGCAAAAGAACGGTCTTATGGGGAACGTAACATTAAAGTCTCCGACTATCAAAATTGAGTGTATTAAAGATCAGGATCATAATTGGGTATAATTTTAGCGATGATTTTTGGAATATTTTAATAGCGATCACTTAAAATAAAGAGTTTAATTTCTGCTAACGCTGTGCCTAGATGGTCATACTCACGAAAGTATGGGTGAAGATGCCATGAACCTTTGCGTTTGCCTAAGACAGACATCTCTAGCCTTTTTCATTTCAAGTCGAATTTCGGAACTCTATTGCAATCAGTAAAGAAGCAGATAGTAACAACAACATTTATAATTTTTTGTTACTAAAAATCCTTACCTCAAATGCAAATATTTAAACTTATTAAAATATAGCTTTCTCTTTTCTTTCTTACTTAACCACGCACGACCACAGCAACGCGTGGCAGAGTGCAACTAGTAGATAAATAAAATTTATTACAAACCTGGCACGCTAATTTTAGCTCTACTTTCATATCGCAAACTTAGGGAATTATTTATTTGTAGCTTTCAATTTGATACCAATTTTGAGGCATTCCCTTGTGAAACAATTTCATGAATTCAGAATGTATTATATATATTATTCATACTTGACAATGATATTTTTCTCTACTTAGATATAGCAACAGAAATGCGAACATCCAGGTACATACCATATTTTTCTTCAAACAATTAAAATCTCTCCGGCAATGATATCAATTATTAACAAAATAACACCGTACCCATCTTTAGGATTTATCTTTCTCAAAAATTTTCGTGATTCCATCCATTACCATAATTCAGAGATGTTTATCAAATACGGCCATTACAAATTTATCAACTAACTTCCAGTAAAAGTGATGAAGTTGTAGCACAGTGCCTCTGAAATTCTCCCGTGGCCATGGAAGGAAGCTGAGTGAAAGTCGCAGGTATCGGATCGTGGCACAGCCTTTTCACACAAATTCAGGCTGATACCACTAAGAGACCACTTAGCAATAGGGGAGCAATGCACATTAAATCTTTTGAGGAAGCTCAAACGTCATCCCGTTAGAGGTGGTGTAGTAGTGGGAGAGTGCCTGCTCAGATTGTCGTCACTCGTCCATGACCACAGTTCAAATTACGTGGTCCGTCATGAAGCCCTCCCTCGTGTAGCTGAATGGTGCGACTTTAATATTCACTCAATTATTCACTCAGGAATTGTCCACCGTACCCGCCAGGTTGCCGACTCTAATCTGTATCATTATCTTGAGTTCAGGTATTGCAGTAATTGTGGCGTTATTTGTTAGATAAGCTCCGAAACTCTTATTTCAGTTATTCTTAATGTCTTAGTTGTTTCCTACTAAATATGGCTACTCCACTTACATTTTATACTAATTACTCCTTAAAATTTTAATCGTTTTAGAGGCTCCAGCACTTGTTTATAATTTTAACTGCGTATCGAATAGAAAACTCAGTCCTCCAGATCCAGGGAAATGAGTGGATTACTTACCTTAGATTTAACAAAAGATATCACTCCGAGAGGACATTTCAGATGACGGCTTAGGTTTTATTTCATAAAGAATCCTATCATCCACTGGTTTTCAGTTTTCTGAGCACTACATTACCTGCACGTATGTTTAGATCTTTAAGGAAGATCACTTAGTAGAAACAGGTAAGATATTTATTTTTACTTCTTAGAACACATAAGAAAGGCTTACTCAAAGATAACGAGAGGAAAGAAATGTACACAAAAGTTAAGATGTAACTTATCCTTTTATTTTCTTAAGGTATCCGACTACGTTAGGAATCACGTGATTTAAAAGACGCATAGATGGATAATTTTCATGATATTTAATTATCACTTTGATTAGAAATACATATATAAAATTGTTTAAGAAGGACATTTTGACAAAAAACAATTATTTAAATACAATATTTTGGCAAAAAATTAGCAGAATTACCTTTTTTCAAAATGTTCTATTATAAAAATGCTTCCTAAAATAATAATATTTTATATATAAAGTAAAATTCACATCAGAAGTCTGAACTATTTTTTAAAACTCACATTATTTTCAGGAGTTACAACCAATTGGAGAATAATTATCAGCATTTTTCTTAAAATTTCTCCTTTGTTGTCATGGGGTACTTAGGATAAACCACTTCTAAGTTGTATATTTAAAAATTCCTAGTTCAGCCTCTGTACAGAGGTCTGAGCTATATACAGACAAAATATTGAAAGTAAATTAGAAGCATTTTTCCCTAAAAGGTAGATATTTTGAGAGAATAGGTCATTCTATGTTCAATTTTTGTCAAAATATTGTACTTGAATAATTTTTATTGTAATAATATTCTTAAACGAATTTTATATATTGATCTAATTGACACTAAATAAATATTATCCATTTCTACATTTTGCAAAATCACAGTTCCAGATGTGAGTCGTATACCTTAAGGGGTCTCAGAGTTGTTAACTGTGTCTCGAGGGATGAAAATATTAATAATTTTCAACTAGATGTAATTTTTTGAAATTAATATTAAATCATTCAAATCTTTTACACACCATTTGTAAAGGAATAAAGTTTCAAAAATTGTACAAAATGTTTAAAATATAATCATAATTTTAAAAGAGGTATAAGCTATGTAAAGTCAAGGAACATTCTGTAATAAAATTAAATCTAATTTTGACGTGCGTATGCTATTTCTAAAATAGACACGCTTTTGATACACACACATACACACACACACATAAAACCTTTCAAGAATTATAAAAAAGTATTCGTAATAACAAACCCCTACCTAATTTTTGTATTATATATCTTATAAGCGCTTTCAATTTTAAATTTAATATTTTTATGTTTAAAAGTATAATTTATTATTCTATTTATATATTTATTTGTTGTTTTCATCCAGAGGATCAGCAGGGACTAGGTCAGTTCATGGAATCCATTCACCCTGAAAAGTCAAAACCAATGGGGATCTTTGGAACCAAGTCCTGCCTAGTAAATACAAAACAAGATAAAATGCTTAGCCAGAAGAGGAAGCCTGAGCAGGAAACCGCCCAGAACGGAATTAAAGGAAACCTTTAATGCCATCGACAAAATCAATGATCAGATGACCACTAAGGGAAACGAGTAAGCGCAGTTTAGTCTCTCTACTGCTTCCCCAGACAAAAGACGACCAGGGTATTTGCTCTGATGATACCATGGGTGCACCGGGTAGGATCATCTAAATAGCCTTATTCTTTTGCTTCATACTTTTGAAATAGTTCCAAATAGAGTAAGAAGGAGCGGCAGGCGTTATGGTTTATACAGCACCAGCTGGAAGCTAAGTTATCCCGCAATTTCGTTTCAGGAATGTTGGCGTAGAGACCAAGTTCGCATACCTGACGAGAGGAAAGTCGTTTTAGTATCTTGGGGATATCACCAATACCTGCACGATCCACTCATTTATACCAATTGGCCAAATTAACTGGATAGCGCTACTATCGAAAAATTCAGATATCGTATAGCTGTGGCAGCTGACTCCATGGGAGTTCAGTCTATAAGGGTACAGCAAGCTCGGAACAGGGAAAGTAATACCGGGCGAGTCCATTCTATTTATATAAAATAGCTACAGTGTAAAACTGTATAAATCATTTATTGCTAGTAATTAGAGCTACCTTTTTAGGAAATATCTCATGCACTGATATATACCACTGAATTAATATTTCTTACAAAAGTGGTTCTGTAGCTAATTTCATGTCGGAAACACTTAAGTTGAATTTCAATGATACTGATAGCGTTTCATTTTATAATATATATATATATATATATAGTCAGAGCCTCTCTATTACGAAATCTATATTTTAAGGAATTTTTCATATAGCGAACTTTTCCTGGAACCAAGGACATTTCACGATTTTTCTTCGTAATATAACCTCTCAATAGCGAAAGTAGATTTTCAAATAGCGAACTTTTTATTTTTTGTGATTCAATTTTTTTTTTTCTCGCTATTTTTAAAATATTTCTGGACATTTTCAAGTTATTCTTTTCTTTTTAACTTACACTTTCCTAGTGTTTGCAAATCTTGAAATAGTTTTTATTAAATTAAACTCGTTAAGAGTAATAGAATTGTAGGCATTTCTTCCAAAAGTGCAACTTTTGCTCCCCATTGTCAGTTCACCAGAAACATCTTCGATATACCCGTTCACTCCTCATTGCTTAGTTTCCTCGTATCCCTATGTCCTTGAACTAGTCACCGTTCATTTTGCTTAGTGTTAATCAGTCTTACTAGTAACTTCGTTTCTTGCTGCTCGAAATATCAAAACGTAACTTCGCCAGGCATCAAAAGAAAATAATTAATTCTTCAAGAGTGGATAAAGGTGTCTAGAAACTTCCCTTTGCAGTTTTCTTTCTTTCTATCTTTTCTTTTTTGATAGAGTCAGATATATAAAAGAAATCTATATTAATTTACAAGAGTTGAAATGAACTTTTTTAATATGAACTTAAAGAATTTTATTTTATGCAGTTTTATTAAGAGAAAGGAAATTAAAAGAATTAACCTCTATACGGCTAGAATTTTCCTTATAACAAATGTTTTTCCTGAAATTTAACTGCATACGTTATATAGAGGCTCGACTGTAATAGCATATATATAGTATTTATTACCAGTAAAGTAGCAAATATCGATATTCTCTAGGTGTAAGCATTGAATGATATATAATACCAGACGTTTAGGCAAAAGTAAAATATGAAAATACATACATTTTCAAACATTATATATAATACATAGATATTATATAGAATGACCAATACCTATTTAGGGCAGAATAGGAAAAAAGGTCTTGATAGGCTATATTATATCAATAACATACATTTCCCTAAAGGATACAAGTATTGACTGAAAAAATAATAGGAGTGTCATTGAAAAATTATTCAAAAGCATGTAAATAGGGAGAATAGAAAGTTATAGGAAATAAAATGCTTATGCTTTTTTATAAAAAAACCAAATTTTATATACAACAAATAAGAAATTAAAATTAACCAATACAATTTGCATACAATATGCTTGAATGACATTTTAATTACATTTCAATACCTTTTCTAGCAAGACAAATCATTATTTTGGTACTTTGTTTTACACATACTCCTAGACCTACTAGGGTTGGCAGAAACTTTATGGATTTCAACGTGCCATTTTCTAAAAAGAAATTGGGTATCCGACTACGTTCGGAACTCTTGATTTTAAAAAGACACATAAATGGATAACTTTCCTTGATAACTTTAGTGTCCCTTAGAATAGAATACATGTATAAAAAGTATTTTTATAAAGGACATTTTATTAAAAATTATTTAAATACAATATTTTTGTAAAAAATTAACTAAAATAGCAACTTCTTCAAAATATTCTCCTTTTGTAAGAAAAATGCTTCTTTTTGTAGCTAGTATTTTGCCTGTATATAAGAAACCAGACCTCTGTACGGAGGCTCAACTATGACTTTTGAAAATTCCATTATTTTCTGAGTTTAAAGCCCATTAAAAATAGCCATCAGCGTTTTTGCTTAAAATTTCTCATATCTGTTGTCGTAAAACCTTGGATATTTAGTTCTAAGTTTTATATTTCAAACACTTATTTTTAGTTGAGCCTCTGTACGGATGTCATTCTGTACCGGAATAAAATATTATTATAATGAAGCCTTTTTAACAAAGGGAAATATTGAAATGCGTCATTCTATATTTCATTTTTGTCAAAATATTAATATAAATTTTATTGCATATCTATTCTTTAAAACAATTTTATATATCCATTTTCTAATCTAAGTGACACTAAATATCATAAATATATATCCTTTTACGCCACGGGGAGTTTTCCAAAACACGCTTTTGAACGTAGTCAGATACGGAAATGATCTTCTCGGAGCGTGCCGTCAGGAAATAAATTTTGGCCTTGATTATTAGGAAAATAATAAAGTAAATGTACTTATCAAACTCTTTATTTTACCACGAAAACTACATTTTGTACTTTAGCAGTAAATGTTTTAGTTATACGTATAATTCAAATGAAATAGCATTAGTGTGTGTATTTGTTGAAGAGATTTTATACAGATGGAAAATATCTTATAGTAGGATTATAAGATGTACTTCTAGCAGAATGCATGCACAAGATTTGGAGTAATCTAAACACCAAACTTGCAGTTTCTAAGCGGAAATTTATTTAATGCTATTCATCATTCTAAATAATGACTCACAGACGTAGGTAGATGAAAATATGGTTATAAAATGGCGTAGTCAGTTTCCATCAAACTGGCCAATGTATCTTAACAAGCCAGATTCCATATTTCAAAATTTCGACTACTAAATTTTTACTTATATTGCCTGTTATACTATTTCTGTTTCAATCAATTCCAAATTTCCCCTTTTTTCCACAAATTTTTTAATCCATTTGAACTAGACTGGAAATCAATCAACAGCATTTCAAATTTTTCAATTTTCAACCAATCGAATTGGGACAAGTTCAGTTCATTAAATTAAGTCACATTAGGATGCACAGCGGGGATTTCGATAATTCTTTGAACTGAAATTCTCGCTGAAACTAAGAGCTCGATCACTCCCGCGTTTGTTCATGTATTTCATATTGAACTTTGTTATTTTGAATTACAATATAAACAGTTTTGATCGGTGGCGTGCCCAAAATATTGTGTCGCGTGCCATTTGTTCGCTATCCCTGTTTTAGACTAATTGACTGGGTCATTCGTGGTCAGGAATATCCTCAAATCTAAGTAAGTTCACAAAAGTCACAAAGTGAATTGTTATCTTGTTCTCTCTCTCTCTCTTCAGAAGAGTCAAGTAAATAGAAAATATCTTTTGCATTCTTCACAAGTAATAATATATTTGCATTCGGAAAAAATGATAGGTTTCACAACAATGCCTTTTTTAAATTTTTCTGTTTTTTCTGCAAGGTTCATTAAAGTAGGTATCATGACGTGTAAAATGTTTGCATTTGTTTGAAAGTCCTTTCACACAGAATTCAATTAAGTCATCCGTGTCCAATACCCATATGTGAGCTTTATAGGGTACATGAAATAACTGAAAATCCGTATCGTGATACTTTATAGTACTGACACCTTCATTAACACGTTAAATGAGAGTTTACTTTTGTTTTCTATAATCATCACATTTTAACGATTCAGCAATAGTCTCTGAGTTAAGTTTTAGTGGTTATTTTGGCTTTTTGTACATCAGTTATGCTAAATTCTGATAAGTAGTTTCAATTTAAAAAAAAAATTGTTTTTGCAGTATTAACTTGAATTTTGGGAAGTTCATTGCCGAATAGTTTTTAGAAGCACGACTGCTTCTCGAACATATTATAGTTTGTTTCTCCATTTTCCTGAAGCACAGAAATAAATTTAATTTTGCTGAATAAATTTAAGTAAAATTGTGTATTTTCACACTCCCAAAGAAACCTCAAAGTCTAAATGACAAATTCTGAGCCTGTGACACAATTCAAAAGTCATATGCATTGCCATGCGATATTCGAAGCGAATCGGAGATGTATTTCGTACTTGCCGGTTTCTCTTTAGGCATTTTATTGAATGCCTAGGCCAGGGATGGTGAACCAGTGGCACGCGACACAATATTCTGGGCATGGCACCTTTCAAGACTGTTTGTATTTGAGCTCAAAATAGCAAAGTTCACTATGAAGAATTACAAACAAACGTCAGTAATCTGCTGTGGGGCTGGATGCGGCGGGGAGCACACTCGTTTGTTATTATCTTGCAATCCTAACATTCACTCATGGACAAAAGAATTAGCGCACCAAGAAAAAGTCGTCAAAATGAAATTAAATTTTACATACGTAATGACTACTTTAGTATAAGTAAATGATTAGAAAATCCAAGAAAAAGGATTTCAGAGAAAAAGGCAAAAGAACGGAGGATTTAATACACTGTTGAAACCCCTCTCTCTCTCTCTCTCTATATATATATATATATATATATAGCACGAATGCACGATGCGATACGATCAGGCATTGAGACATAAGGATTCTGTAGTGTCTTGAGACATTTTTGTTCCATATTTGCTGTAGCTTACCGTTCAAACACATGGGATGCCCAACTCGCAGTCCCAAATGATCCCAGATAGGCTTCATTGGAGATAAATCTGTCGATCGGGCAGGCCAAGAAGAATTAGTAAGAGTGCGGGAACAGTCTTGCTTGATACCCACTTGCCGTGTGAGGCCGGAAACATTATCTTCATTGAAAAAATGGCTCCTGGGAATGCATTTAGGAAGTGGCAATACATGTAGTTTGCAGGATGTCATGGAGAAACCGCTGGGTACAATCAAACACGGATCAATACTAGGGTGACCACTTATTTTTGAGCAATGGTACCTTTAATATCCACCAATGTAGGAGCGGTGTATCGCGCTATAAACAAAGGCAAGTTGAAATTATTATTGAGGGTCTCCACACGAACACGATTGTCATCACTGCTGGGTGGATCTGGATTCGTCGCTAAAGACGGCCTGGACCCGTCCGCTGCAGTCAGTTTCCTCGTGGACGACACCGCCAGACCTAGGCGTCGATGGATGGTGTCAAAGGGCAGCACACGTAATGAGTACCGCGATCCCAGAATATACTTTCAGCCAGGGCGCCTTCGTATAGTTCAGAGACACAGTTGTCATAGTTAAGGTTCTGCCTGTGCCTGGATGGCGGCCGATGAAGCGAAGTTGGCTGTACGCGTGCTTTTCTTACGATGGCCAGTCTTCTTGACGACTAGTCTGTCTAAGAGGAGTTCTAGGCCTGAGTCTTCGTGTAAATGAAGCATCTCTCAGATCCACTGGTCCCTAAAACCTCCCTCCCAGCACAATCAGAGTGGCCCCTGGTGTTCGACATTGCTACTTTACTCGCATGGCCGTACTTAGCTTCCATCATGCCATTGATTCTGCATAAATCTCAAACTGCAGAGCAGCTGCTCATGGCCCTCTTCAGAAGAAAATAGCGAAAGTATCCGGAGTCTACCTCAGCTCTTCCTTTATGAAGTAGTTCAGCGACACCTCAATAGCTTTGGATTTACATGTTTTGTTTTCCACGGAGAACGACGTTAAACGCCCTCTACAGGCTGTAAGTAATGCGCAATCCCGCTGCATTTCTAATCATTTGCATATCTCCCCAACATATACCTTCATGCCAAGATTTGTTACGATCCAGCGATTATTTCTTGTTGCGCTAATATTTTTGTCCATGAGTGTATTTGTCCTCCGATCTCATGTAGAGTGAATAGGTCAAGGAAGTGTATTAACAGTGCGAAGGCAGTCTTGTGATGTGCCCTTGCCGTATGAGGCCGAGCATTGTCTTGTTGAAAACTGGCACTTGACACCAATAACAGAATTTACACTAAATTTGTTATAGTTTGAATCACACGTATAACTAAAATATTTACAACAATACAGTAGAAAATGTATTTTTCATTGTAAATACAGAGTTTTGAGTTGTTAGTATTTAGTCTCATTATTTTCTCAATAATCACATTCAAAATTATTTGATGGTACTTCTCTATACCTCATTAAACATTTCTTCAGAAGAAATGGCACATTGATCCATGAAGGGTCGCCATCCCTACGCAATGTATGAAATATGAATCATTCTACATATTGCCGGCTAGTTTTAGGCATTTTATATACAATGCCAGATTTCATATTCTGTCGGTAACATATACTAATGATTTGCTTTCCATTCGTATAACACTTTGTATGTTGCCTTTTGTTATTGAGTGTGAGTGTGTGCATGTCCATCCTTTTTTAAATCATCCGCAGATATTTTCTCTTAATGCACTCATATACCTCATTCATTCATTTAATTTTTTTTCTTTTGATTTTTTTATATTGATTTTCTTTAATAATTTTCATCCTCTGTCATGAAATTAAAATCCTTATTTCTTCAGCACAAGCTCTCTCTCTCTCTCTCACCAACTGTATTATAAAAATACATATTTTTCAATTCCTACTATCAGTTCAATCTCTTTCCTATATATATATATATTATTCTAATTTTCCATCGTTAATAAAATATTTTTTAGTCATCCACTCAAGTTCGAGTACAGTTTTCAAACTTGAAGTGGATGACACTTGATGTTAATACAGTTGTTTTTAAAAAATATAATTCTCATTGATTACATTTAATTAATTAATTTTAGTTTTATATAGGAGAAAAAAAATTCGTTCCGAATGAGAGAAGGCAATAGATGGCGACGGTATACATTGTATATGTGTGTGTGGGAGGGGTGATTATCGAACATTATATATATTGGTTTTTCTTTGTTCACTTAAATAGGAATCGATTTAATTATATATATATATATTCTTGTGTTTCTTTTAATTCGTGTATTTTTTTCTTTCAATGTTGACAATTTTTATATCTCTTTTTGACTTTCAGATTGGTAAACCTGTACCGTTATATTGATAAAATTGGAGATTCTTTGTATTATTTCACTGCACATGGACTCAAATTTGATGGCAGCAACATGCTTTACCTTAATAGACTTCTTATCAGATGATGGTATCAAAAAAAAATTTTTAAGGCATCAAACGTCTTGGGATTAAGAAAAATGAACATATTTTTAGTTAATAATTATATATATATATATATATATATATATATATATATATATATATATATACAGAATTATCATTACAAACTTTCATAAGAAGAGTAGGATGGAAAAAAAGATGTTCGAAAATTTTCTTTCTGCTCGCTACTTTCCAAAAAAATTTTTTTATTGGGGAAAAGTATTTTTAAATCCACTACGTTTTAACCTGATTTTTTTAAAATATAAATGGGTTTTTCATTTTAGTGTACCCTTCAAAATTTTTTGGGACATTTTACAAAAAAATTTAAATACAATTTTTGGGAAAAATGAATAACTTTTCAAAATTTCTCCTTTTTGAAAAATCTTCATTTTAATAATATTTTCCTTATATAGTTAACATCTCTACAGAGGGTCAACTTACAATTTTTAAAAATTCACATTATTTTTTAGAGTTACCCCAATTAAAAATTATTGGGGGTTTTTAAAATTTCTCCCCCCTGTTGTGTAAAAATAGATAAACCCCCCAAGATTTATATTTCAAAAAATTTTAGTTGGCCACTTATGAGGTTTGGATATATACAGGCAAAAATTTTTATAATAAAATTTTTCAAAACGGATAATATTTTGAAAATTGGTCATTCTATGTTAATTTTTGTCAAAATATTTATTTAAAAATTTTTTTTGTATATATTCTTAAAAATTTTTTCAAATTTTTTTTAAATTAATGGCACTAAATATCATAAATATTATCCATTCATACGCTTTTAAAATCACGTTCCGAACTTTGGAAACCTTAAAAAAAGGGAAACCTAGCGAAAAAAAACAGGCGTATCCCGGACCCCGGCTCTATTTAAATTTTAAA
>BMAV01007364.1:0-14559 GCA_019973955.1 Trichonephila inaurata madagascariensis
AATTTATATAAAAGTGGGGTTGAACATGTTTTTTGGCCAGCCAACCTTCCCCCTTTATTTGTAAATAACACTGAGCAAAAACCAATAGGAAATAATGGATAGAAATATCTAAATCCATTACAAAATAGAGGTAACTTACCTAAAAATTGCACTTCCAAATGCAAAGCCCGCGCTAAATCTGAGTGGAAACATTCAATTTGTTGCCAGATTCTATACCCTAATACAGATTTAAATCAAAAGAGTGGCTGAAATGTAGCACTTAACAAGAGATTACAAATGGAAATAAAAATTAAAAATAGTTGCATATTATAGCATAACTATAATAACACCAGAGTAAATATGAATAAAATAATAGTAAGTAATTTCTAATCTAATATTAGACTATGGAGATAACTATATCAAAATATTTGTTTATAGTAATAAGCTATTATCAATCTCATAATTTTAAATTCTAACTATTTTGAATAGCTTTATTTATATAACTATTAATAAAATAAATTGGGTATTTCTGATTTAAGCAATATTTAGTAAAATGTGTATAGTTATTTATAATGTCTGATTTTTTTGACACAAGAAATTTATTACGTTGTATATAATTAATAACAATATTTCTGAATATAGAAACATGTACATTACTCTCCCAATGAGGAACTTTTATAATATTGAAATTAAATTCTTCTCTTCTATCATAAATATTAGAAACTATTACATTTTCATATAATTTGACATGTATGTCAAGAAAATTTGCTTCATTGTTGTTATTATTTGTCTGTATTAAATTAAGATATTGTGGATAAAAATTAATGTTAGGTATAAAATTGGCTTGTTTGCCAAAGATGATTATATCTATATAACGATAAATATAAAATTTAGAATTATTAATGTAACTACTTTCAAAATAATGTAAGTATAAATTGGCAAGACAGTTGCTCGCAGGGCCACCTTGTGGTAATCCTTTAATCTGCTGATAATAGTTACCTTTATGATATATATAGTTCTCTTTAAGTACAAACCTAAGTAGTGAACCAAATCTATCATAATTAACATTATTAAATAAATTGTCTTTATGTAAATTTACAAGAATATTAATCAAATCATCAATATTAATAGAGTTAAAGAGATCTTCAAAATCTAAACTATAGACTGAATAAATTTTTTTATCTTTCATTTTCTCAACAAGTGATTTGCTATTTTTAAGAATGGCTGAGGATATAAGGTTATTTATTGTTTCATGCAATATTTCATGGAGAATTTTGCCTGTTTTGCTGATATATGTATTAAAACCATTTGTAACTGTCCTAAATTTAACTGGGTCTTTATGAAATTTGGGAGTTAGAAATATATGTGGAAATTTAAAATTATTATTAATTTGAATTTTTAACTTTTTATGAAAAGCCAAGATACGTTTATTTATTTCTCTATCAGAAACAGAAGACTTAATAAAAGCTGTATTATTATCGAAATAATTGTTGATCAATAAATTATAATAGTATTTACATATGATTGCAAAATTTCCTGGCACTTTATCAACATAAACTATAATAAATTTATTTTGTAAATTTTTAATCTGACTTTTAATATTATTAAAAAAGATATTATCTATACCATAGTTATATTTATTAAGCTGCTTTGTAATTTTATCTTTGAATTCTGTGAATGCCTCTATAGGCATACTATATTTAATAGCTATTTTGTATATAAAATGCTCAATATCATTATATAACTGATTTTTGATAATTTTATTATTATTCGAAATCATTAATCTAAAACCAGTACCTTTATTCATAATATTTCTAAGATTATTGTCTTTTACAATATTGAGATCACCAGTAACAACATGCTTGTGATGTTGATCAATGAAATCTTTAAATTCACTACATTTACATATTAAGTTATCTTGCTTTATAGGCACATTATAGTTAAAAATTGATCTACCTATTTTTTTATTGTATTTAAAAGCTTTTTTAATCGTGATATTTTGTATTGGGAAAGATGACATGTGTTTTTTAAATATGTCAGAAAAATTAATATTATCATATGATTTATTCATATATAAAAGTGTACAGTATTCTATTTGATAATCCTTATTTACATTAACATTTATGTTATGTTTATATTTCAAAAATTTATGAATGTCCTTAATAATGTGCAAAGCATGACAATCTTTAATTTTATTTGAAATTAGTACATCTTCTGTAATACATAATTCTGTCTTACTGAGTCCAAACATAAAAGATTTAATGTGTTTTATGTTAAAATTGTTATCAAAGCTATTACAAATATCTATAATACTATCTGAAAGGACTTTTTGGTCTCTATTTAATCTTTTAGTTCTAGCCCCTCTATTTTTTCTTTTATTAGATATTATATTAACCTTATTATTGTAGTAAAACTCTTGAGAATTTAGTTTGATTGCATTTAGAATATTTTTTCCTTGGTATAATACATTAAGTCCATAAGGATAAATTGCATTATAATATTTAATAAAGTAATTTTCCCACCATAATCTATCTTTAATATTAGGAACAACTTTAATAATATTGAGTGATACATGGTCAAAACCATGTGTACTAAAGTGTCTTATTTCTATTTTATTTGAATTTTTAATACTATTAAAATATTTAGTATCTGATCTATGTTGATTAATTCTAATATTAATTTTATTTGATGTCTGTCCTATATATTTAAATTGGCATTTATTGCATGTCAATAAGTAAATACAGTTATATGTCTTACAGAAGGTAAATTTAGAATCCTCTTTGATTTGATCATTATGGATCATTTTACATGTTTTACATCTTTTGTCGCCACATCTTTTGTAAAAAGGAATTTTATTATTGCCAGAATTACAATTTTGAAGATTATCTAAGAAACTATTACAATTGTAGGCATTAGAGTTATTTGTAACTTTATTGCAATGCAAATAATCTTTTTTAGAATTCTTTAAGTATTCTTTATTCCAGAATACTCTAGTTTTATATGTATTAAAAAATCTCGTAGAATCTCTACCTTGACCTGCATTCATAACCTTGTCACTATCTTCTGTGTTCATCATGTCTGTAGTAAATACTGTTAAAAACTAGAGCCTAACAGATTATAATATACTACCAGTATTAAAATACTAATTGCTAAAAATATAAACTAACTAATTAGCTTACCAATACCGCAATATCAAAGGAGTTAATGGTTATTTTCTATCGATGCTACATATACCATCATAATGTACCACCGAGCAAAGACAAAGTATATATACTGAGCCTAGTTGCCAGTCTCTAAATTTATAAATTTAAAACTCGTCATATTAGTGTAGAATTTTTATATTAAGTATCTAGTAATTAGAACTCAATATCTATAGCAAAACTTTCACTATAGTTATAATGTAATAACATCTTAAATATATACCATAAGAATGTACTTCCAAGTGTTTACAAAAATTTAAATAATTTTAAGACATGGAAGCACTACAAATAGAATATATTGAAACATATAAAAATTGAAATATAAAATGTAATATGAAATAAAAGTAAAATATTAGATAAATATTGAAAATAAAAAATTGAAACATATTTCTTAGAATAGTACTAATTATACACATATCATAGAAAAATATATTTACAAATTGAAATAAGAAATATATATATACACTAAACATAGAAAAAACATTTTTACACCTTCATCATAAAGGTATAGAAAAACAATACACCAAGAAACATGAATTATATACTTAAAAAGCTACAATATTAACATCCCAATAGTAATAACAGTATCAATATTCTAATTACACATCAAAAATGTTAAAAAGCATATAAACATATAAAGATTAACAATAATTAAAATAATAAATACCATTTTTAAGTGCATAAAGACATTTAAAAAACAAAATCAAAAATCTGGAATTACATATAAAAATGAGAAAAAGAATAGAAATAAAAATGAAAAATGAAGAGAATTAAAAATGAAATGAAAAAATAGTCAAAAATTTAACCTATTAGATAAAAATATTTGACTATGAGCATTAGCTACATAATTACAGGATCTTAAAAAAGTCCCAAACTACAAATGTCAAATTTCTAACATACATAGGCGCAATGCAGCCACAAAATATGCGAGAATATATCGGTCAATTCTCTACTAACAAGAGATCACATCCAAACAATAAACTCGACAAACACATAGACAGCAGGAAAATCATACAATGAAGGACAAAAGAGTAATCGAGATAATAAATATAAAATGGATGCTGCAGTGCCATGAACAATACTGACTTAGGACAGTTAGTATATAAAAATTAATTTATATAAAAGTGGGGTTGAACATGTTTTTTGGCCAGCCAACCTTCCCCCTTTATTTGTAAATAACACTGAGCAAAAACCAATAGGAAATAATGGATAGAAATATCTAAATCCATTACAAAATAGAGGTAACTTACCTAAAAATTGCACTTCCAAATGCAAAGCCCGCGCTAAATCTGAGTGGAAACATTCAAGGGCTACTCAAACATACACAATGACATTTAAACAAACTATAATAATATGAATTTATGAAACATGTGGTGCCATCTTTTGTATCAACTCTCATCAACTGTATAACTAATAATAATAATTTTAAATAATAATAATAATAAATAAATTTCCATTATTATTACATATTGTCATTTCACTGAGAACCCTTAGAAATATAATTGTAGAGAAAGTTAGCAGGATATCCATGTTCAATACACATTGGTTAATAAAGTTATTAAAATTTTAATGTATATTAGATTTACTGTTAACTAATACATTATTACGATAAATATAGTTAAAAATAATATTTCTATATATATAGATTGATAAATTAGTATATATATTCCAATATTGCACTTTAAGAATGTTGAAACTAAAAGTATTTCTTTTATCATAAGTATTACTATATAATTTATAATCCTTAATATACAGTGATACATCAAAGTAATTAATTTTAACTGGATTATTATTAATTTTAACTAGGTTAAAGTAATCAGGATAAAAGTTAATGTTAGGGTTAAAATTATTATTTTTACCCAAAACAATTAGATCATCTATATATCTAAAAATGTAATAATCATTATTAATAATATATTTATATTCATAAAAGTGTAAATATAAATTAGCCAGACTATTGCTAGCAGGGCTAACTTGAAGCAGACCTTTAGTTATTTTATACAATGAATCATTAAAATTCATGTAATTTTCTTTTAAGACTAAATCTATGAGAGTTTTAAATTTGTGGAAATTAATAGTAAGATTATAATTACTGTGATTTTTTTCTAAAATTACCTTAATAATATCATTGATATCAATGGAATTGAAAAGATCTTCAAAATCAAAACTATAAACTGAATAAATATTTTTATTTTTAAAAAAATCTATAATTCCTTTACTATTTTTAATTATAGCTATATTATATTGCTTATTAATGAAGTTTAGTGTAATATTATGCAGCATTTTACCTGCAGTAGTGATATATATTTTAAATCCATTTGTTACACTTCAAAGTTTAACAGGATTTTCATGGAATTAAGGTGTTAAAAAAAATATATATATATATGGAAACTTATAATCTTAGAGATGCAAAAACCCAATTTTCTATATATAGCAATAATTCGATTACTAATTTCCTTATGTGAAAAGTCCAATTTTTTGAAAGAGTCATTGTTTAAAAAGTGTTCATTAAGCATATTATTATAAAAATATTTACAAATTACAGCATAGCTTCCAGACACTTTGTCTATGTAAACTACAGTAAAATTCTTTTGCAATTCATAAATCCTCTGTTTTACATCTTTATAAGTAAATTCAGCGTTAGAATGGTAATTAAATTTCATCAAGTCTGTAAGGCATTGGCCCGTGAGGATTGCCCTACTCCTACATTTTCCTCGTGGCCTATAGGTGTGGGAGTGAATGAAGAACCAGGCGTTGCCATAATCTTAATATTTTTTCTAAGATTTTAACTTAAACACTATACAATGATAATATTTATATTTTTACTTAGCGGATCTGAGGTGAAGAAACACACAATACGTTGCGGCGGTATTCACCAAAGACCAATTTCCCGTCGGGAACGCGAGTGACGTTTCAACGGCCAAGTGGTTTCTCGTGGGAAAGTGTCCCAGGGTGGACACCCCGGCGCTGATGTCCTAAGGGAAGTCAACCTTTGACCTCCCTTGATCTAGCCGACAGTAAGATGCCGACGCAGTTCCCACGCCAGCCGCCGGTTTCAAAGTACACAGCGCGAAGGGGACTTGGACCAATAGAAGAATCATTCCACCAAATACGTCCAAACAGAAATGACTACACATCACGTGTCACTTTCGTGGGCGGGACGTATTTCACCTAAAAATAGACCTTGGAATCGCGAGAGAAAACAGAGAGCGACAAGAAAGCAGAGACATGATCTAACTCCAACAGTCTCTCCAATTCCAATAGCTTCACCAGCATCTGCGCCCCGGCACTTCCAATAGCCTCAATAGCCTTACCAGCATCTATTCCACCAGCACTTTTCCAGCTCGTTTCAACGCCGCCTTCACCAAGGAGCTAATTTTACTGCCTGTATTATAATATTATCGTCCCGGCAATAATGCCGCGGCAACGTACTACCAAATAAGCACGACCCTGATCACTATATTTAACTTTACCGCCTTATCCTAATTTCAGTATATACACAGTTCCTAGTAGTTAATAGAACGGTCCTACCTCTATATCCTAGGTAGCAGCAACTCTCTCGAACCTAAATGTAGTTTCTTTATCTCGCATGGAATGGTATCCACCTTGACTCGAACGCACTAGCACGAATAGCTGAACTCTTGAATGTCGGATAACTTCTCACTTTTAACTTTAACACTCCTAACCACAGACTAGCATAATTACTTTCCAAAGGCCACCCTGCTTACGCTAAACTTCTGCTATTTAAAAGGCTCTTAATTTGAATAATCACGCTTAGCTCCTGGATTTGGTTGGAAAGAATTTTCCTTTTCGACCCCAAAGAACCCAAGAGGAGTTTTTAGTTGAAAGCGCGATGAGCCCGTCACAAGTCTTTTAATATATTGAACTTAAATTCACCAAATGCCTCTATAGGCAGTCCATATTTAACTGCACAGATTTTGTAATAAAATTTTTTATATATTTATTAATTTGTTTTTTAACAGTAATGTTGTTATTGGAAACAGTTAATATAAAACTATTACCCTTACTCTCATGATATCTTTTAAGTTGCCTGTAACTACATGTTTATGATAACCATCAATAAAATCATGATAGTTTTTTTACATTTACAATCCTCTATGTTAAGAGAAGGTGAACTATTATTGTAATTAAAGATAAATCTGCCCATCGTTTTACTATACTTAAATGCTTTTTTAGTAATTACATTCCTAACAGGAAAAAGGGACAAATGTTTATTAATTACATTAGAAAAATTAACTTTATCAAAAATTTTATTCATGAATAATAAAGTGCAGTAATCAGTAGTAGATTCATTAATTTTATTAATATTTATATTGAATTTATTAACTGAAAAATTATTAATATCTTTAATGATGTGTACTGCATGACACACACCTTTAAGGCTGTTTTCGGTTAATGTTAAAGAATAGGACCCGAATTTGGAACATTTTTTCAGATATAAAAGAAATGAAAAATTAATATGATATTCTGGCTTCACTATCCTTTAGAGAGAAGCATTTTTTATCATACTTCCCATTTTTAACCGAGTTGATTCATTTTTTCTGGTATAAAATGTGTTTCGCATTTTTTATCCTATACCGTAATGTTAAAGGGGCTTTGCCTTCACGTATTAAAACAAAAAAAGAAAGTATTCACGGAATATTTTGAAATTTTTAAAAACACTATATTGTTAACAGTGGTACGAGTTATAATATTGCAAATTTCCATGGAAAAATTAGGTCATTATTCTTTCTGAAAATGTGCTTCGCGTTTAGTTAGAGCTCTCGTACTTTTACCGAAAACAGCCTTAAGCAATCATTATTTAAGATTTCATTTAACAATACAATTTCCTTTTTATTAAGACCAAACATGAAATATTTGATCTTCATGATATTAAAGTTATTTTTTAAATCATAAATGATAACTTTAATATTTTCAATTAAAGAGTTTTTATCTTTTTTTTTCCCCTTTTAGTTCTTTTTCTTCTAGAATTTCTTTTAGAATTATTATCTAAATTGGGAACATAAAAAAAATTCTTTATTATTATATGTAACAAAATTTGCAATATGTTTTTAGCTAAGTACATAACATTAAGACCATATGGATATATTGTATTAAAACTCAATAATAAAGTAATTTTCCCACCATAATCTGTGCTTAGTATTTGGTATAATTTAATAATGACAATTCAACACTTTTAAATGCATGCAAGTGAAAATGTCTGAGTTCAATTTTATTGGAACTACTCAAGTTTTTAACATCATGTCTATGTTGATTAATCCTAATGTTAATAGTATTCGAGATTTTTCCTATATATTTATACTGACATACTTTACAATTTAAAAGGTAATACAATTAAGTTTTACATAGGTTAAATTTAGATTCACAATCATAATGATCAGGGTTTAATACAGAGCAAGTTTTACATCTACTATCACTGTATGTATATATATGTAATGATTCCCTTTAGCATCCTTTTGTTAACTCTTTTTCCTTATATTTACACTAGCTTTAATTCTTTGGTTTAAAAATAATACTTTAATCGTAATCGTAATCAACGAGTTTCCGAAATCCCTGTCCCGCCCATTTCATCCAATTAGAACTACTATTACATAATAGTCACGCGCTTGTCACTGCCGGTATAAAAGCCGAAAATCTTGTGTGGTCGCTCTCTTTGTCTGCTGGCCTTCATCATGTAATCGTCGCCGTTTGCTTTTTGTATCAGCCTCGTCCACGTAAAAATGTAAATAGCTGCAGCTCTCTTCTGCTCTCTGCTCTTCGCTGTAAACATGTAGTCAGCCGGCTGCCGCGCTTTGTTTGTCTATGTATTCTCTTTGTCTGTGTCGTGCAGTCCAGTCATTATTGTTTGTAAGATGCATATGTGTTTCAAGAAGTACAATAAATTAGAGTTAATAAATTACAGGATTGTCTCTTCGTAATACAGGAATTCATTCACCACCGGCCACGCCCTACTTTTGGTTCACCATATTAAAATCAACCACTCGCCACGGCATAGAATGCACCACTATAAGTTTAACTATTATATATATATATATATATATATATATATATAGTACGTGTGAGTGGCATTATATTTCTTATTTTCAAACGATGCAGTACGAAAAAATACCAATATTTGAACAGACTGGTTAATAAATTTTATTAACGTTGGCACCTCCCTCTCCTAACTACTACACCAAACCAACGGGAGGACAATGAGCCTCGACAGATTTAACGTACATCAGCCTCCTCTACACGGCGGGTCTTCAGTGGCACCAGGATGTAAACTCACGACACTCCGATGTTAGTTCTGGAATAAATCTAAATGGACAAATAAAAAGTTATCTGTCAGAAAAGATCGGTAATCAATAAAACTAAATCATGTGCGAACAACTTTTATTTGACTATCACAGGCATAGTCCACATTTTACACCGAACGTAAAATCATAATGCATACAAAACGGAGCGACTGTGCAGCGTTCTTAACACTTAAAGTTTCAACATATGCTAGGGCGTGCTTTGGTGTTAAGGTATCCGACTAAGTTCGGAACCGTGATTTTGCAAAAGCGCATAAATGGTTAACTTTCATGATATTTAGTATTACTTAGATTAGAATACATGTATGAAATTGTTTTAAGGACATTTTGACAAAAAAAGTTATTTAAATACAATATTTTGTCAAAAAATTAACTTAAAATAATCTTTTTCAAAATGTTCTCCTTTTGTGAAAAATGCTTCTATTATTTAAATGTTTTGCTTGTATATAGCTCAGCTTTACAAAGGCTCAACTAGAATTTTTGAAAAATTCACATTATTTTCAGAGTTACCACCACAATTGAATTATATATATATAATTATCGACGTTTTTTTTCTTAAAATTGCTCCCCTCTGTTGTCGTAAACTATGGATAAACCCACTTCTAAGTTATATATTTCAAAAATTCTAGTTGAACCTCTGTACAGAGGTCTGAGCTATATACAGGCAAAATATTATTATAATAGAAGCTAAGAATAATTTCAATGCGAATGTGGTTCCACCGACCCACGTGAAATATGCTAATGTGTCCAATACGCGTGCTCAAGAAAAGAAAAAGCAGATCTTGTCATTTGAGAGAAGTGCAGTTGGAGAGTGAAGAGTTATATTTACTTCGCACTATAAAGCTGCACGAGGACTATTGGTAAGGGGCCACGAACAGGGATCTTGATCACTAGGACTACCTCTGCCACAGAAAGCAGAGTGAACGAATTGTAGGATCGCTCAAAATTTGCAATGCAGTGATGTTGTCGAGTGATGTTTGCTGTAATGAATTAAGCAAGTCCTACAGAATTTCAAAAAGACAGCATTTGACCGAGAGTGAACGATAGAATGAAAGGGCAATAATTCTTCTCAGTTCGCACCTTCTATTGCATCCTTATTAACGATCTGAAGTTACGAGAACAACAATCACTGCAATGACCATCGATAGGCGACTCGATAAAAGAGAAATAAGGTCAAGTAGGTCATTACATAGACTACCCTTCACCGCTGTACACCACTAAAGGCATTTGCAATATTGCTGGTTGCTCTCTTGAGTTTTGCCCAACACCAGGAGTTATGGTTTATAGTGTCCTTTTATTTGATAGCCCGATCCTTTTGACTGGCATCCGTGATACACTCGCAGCATGGTGGCATGTCGATGAGATTCTACGCTTATAGAGTTGCCCTTCTTTCCACGAAACCTGTTCTTCCATTATAACAGGATAACGCCCAGAAGCCTTTAAACTGCTTATCTTCGCGCTTCCCAACATCTTTATGGCCGTCACAATCGACACATCCCTGCCCAATAGATCACGTTTAGGTTTTGATAAGCACATGTGGCTTTGTCCATCATCCCCGAGGTATCACTCCTATCTAACTGGCCAATTGGAACGAGTACGGTCAGCAGCTTCGCAAGAAGATTTGAGCAAATTCTACAAGTCAATGCCCAACCAAACAATAAGTTGCGTCAGGGCCACAGGTGGGCTAACGCATTATTGACTTTTGAATTTTTTTTTCCTCTTGTAGTTTGCTACCTGAATAAAGCATTCAATTCCTATGATACTGTTAGCTTTTAGTTTTCAATACGTGCATAACCCATTCGGATCATTCCTTCTTAGTGTGTTGATTTTTAAGTTATAGAGTGTTTATATAGATCTATATCTTTTGCTATATAGATCGATTAAATTGAGTTAGTTACGGTGTCATTATGTTTTTATTGAGAAATAAATAATTCTACTAATCTTGAAGAAGTTATAAATTTATCTATTAGAGGAGCACTTTGAAATAATATAATGTGTCCTTATTTAAAACCAGGGGAGCTATATATCATGAAATTAACTGTAAATATGTGGGTCTATTAAATCTATTTAGGGTAAGAAAAAGTTAAGTTTTATATAAGTCTCTGATTCTGTTCTTTAAGAAACTTAAGCAATTTTAATGTATTGATTCATTTTGGATTTTCTTTAGACTTGAAAGATCTTAATGCTTTACTGAAAATGTTGTGTCCACTTAAAATTGAGCTCAATATCGTCGAAATTAAAGGATGTTAAAGAAAATAAACGCATATGTACAATAATAGACTTGATTTTTTTAATATCATACTCTTTTCCTGTGCGCATCATTTACTTTGAGTCTTCACTCTTTGAATGAGTAGAATAGGCATCACATTAATTAAAAGGCAAAAAAAAAAGTTCTCGCGTGCATTGTGTGTTTGTGATTCTTTTTCATATCTTATCGAGTTTTCCGTAACACTGCTTAAGAACGGATCTATAACAGGAATAGGTTGAAAATGAGTAAATGGCGTGCGCTTAACTAGCGGCACGCAATGAGTAAGTAGCTAAAAGGCTGAAAGTAAAATTATGAGAGCATTTAAAATACAGAGAGAAGGTTGTCTCTATCCTAGTAATTCAGAATCTGCCCAAATTTATATATACTTTAATGAAACTAATGTTATGAATAAATTTTTCGAAAAATAACCCATACATTTTCAAAATATTTAAAAAAAAGTTTTTCTTTCTACACGTATGTGTATTTTTCTCTCTACACGTATGTGTATTTTTCTCTCCACACGAACGTGTGTTTTTCTCTCCACACGTATGTGTATTTTTCTCTCCGTCCTAGCTTAAATTAATAATAGTACGGTAAATCATTAAAAGAGAGATTTGGTTATTTTATTCTTCAGATGTTTAATGAAGGATTTCTAAAGAGCCTTAAAAAAATATCAATATAGCTGCCTTTTTTTTGCCATAAAGAATGTTTATTCAAAAAATATCCTTTTTTGTCTAAGAAAATCGAACAATTTTTAAAAGGAATATTCTGATGTCTTAATGTCGGTTAAAGAAAGTTTTGAGGTACCTTGAATGCGTTATTTCGTTATACTTTTTTTAATTTCTATATATGAGTTTATTCTCGAGTGAGTGAGTGAATATTAACGTCGCGCTGTTCAGCTATACGAGGGCTTTTGGTGACGAACCAAGTAATTTTGAACCAAGGTCAAGTGACGTGGACGACACCTGAGCTGGCATCCCCTTCTCCTAACTACCACCCGGAAGGACGTTTCAACTCTCGACAGATTTAACGTGCATCGCTGCCCTACACGGCGGGTCTTTAGTGGTACTGGGCTCGAACTCGTGTTGACCTTGTCCACTATTCGATCCCTTGACCACTCAGCTACCTCGTCGACGAGCTTATTCTCGAAATGCAGTATTAAATAGGTTCTCTAATAAAGCATATCACGAACTACCTAACGCAAACGGTCAAGTTGTAAAATATATTCTGAGGAACATTTTGTGTGTGTAAAAGACTTTTTTAACTCTCTTGTTTGCTCTCATTAACTTTATTATTATTTTAACGAAAAAGATAGCAACGTAAAAAGGACATAATTTAAGTACCTGACTTACAGAAATTTTGCATTACTAGAGAGAATCATATATATCCCACAATCGATATTTCTTCACATTTCAACACCTTTAATAACTATTGTACAAAGTGTATTTTTTCGAATGCCTCCTAACATTGGGACGAAATGATAGATTTCTCATTCAACAAAGCTGCAAACTGAGTTTCGAGACACAATTCAAAGACAAAAAGGAATTTAGTTCACAAGAATAGGCTCCACTGTATTTATAGATTTCAGTGTCAAAGCAAAAACAAGATCCAAATTTTGATAAAATAACCAGTGCCGATTTAAGCTCATTTTAGGTCCTGCACGCAGAAGATCTACAGGCCCCTTTAGCACTGGGGGAGGGAAATTTATAACCAGAAAATCTGGTTAAGTTAAGCTTATCCTGACTCATCCAGTCCCTGAGTGCCCAATGAATAAACGGGCACTGAAAATAACATATTACAAAAGCGATTCGCACAATTTTTTTTAACGTAATATAACATATAATTATGTTTATTAAAAAAGGCTGATTATAAAATAATAAAACAAGATAAAAAAATCCATATCAAGTATGCATAATATATATATATATATATAAGAGACTACTAAAAGTAAGGCATTTTTTAGTTAAAATAATCAATCAGACGAGTGTATTTGTTAATGTTCATGACAGCAGTACATACATTCTAAAAAACTATTAATATTAGCAGTATATATATATATATATATAAGAGTCAACTTTTTTTCTTTTCTTTTTTTTTTATCAGCAAGACATTCAAGTATGCTCTTAGAATGAACAATTTGATTACTGACAAACACATGATGTAAAGTGGGTGTAGGCATTGAGTCGATCGCGATCAACTGGCGTACTGCAAAGACATTTGGGGGTGATTAGCAGTTAGTAATACTTACTTATCGAAATATTCAAGATTGGCTGATAGTATGTAATTCTACTTTTTAGTTGTAGCTATGTATGTATTCTATATACATATTCCGTACCTATTAAGTTAAAATAAATATTGTAAAACATTTTCTTAGTTTACCACACTTACCCAATGGTGTAAGTGTGGTAAACCAAGAAAAATGTTACGGAATATGTAGATACATACATAGCTACACCTTCAAAAAATTAGAAGTAGCCCGTACTTTTGAAAAGTTTGCCCGCCCCTCATGTAAAGGCATTATATGTAAAAGTTATAATCTAAATATGAAAGTTGTTGCAAAAGGAAAGAAAAACATAATTTATCACTTTAAAACTTGCTTTCTAATTTTTTTAAAAAAAAGAGCATCTCAGCAACAATAACATTCTTTCATTCATATTGAATTTTGAGCCCCTTCAATCATAGCTCTTGTACCCTTTAGAGTGAATTGAGCTGAATTCAGAGACGCAAAAGTCCATGAGTGCTAAGGCCTACTGTGCCGATCTCAGTATACGCTGTGCATGTGCAGATGTTTCGGTCAAGTGGTCAGTCTGAAGCG
>BMAV01007364.1:32810-56673 GCA_019973955.1 Trichonephila inaurata madagascariensis
GGCTACGCTCAAGGACTTTCTCTTTCCATCCATCTCCTGGGAAACTTTTTCTCCCTTCTTAACTCCAGTGTGGTGATGCCCCATTTACGTTGCACTTCTGTTGCAGACTTAAATTCTATAAACCATGCCACAACTTGTGCTTGCTCTTGCGGTGAATCTATTTTGATACGAGAATATTGAAACAACGGGGACGTTGTGCCATCTAGTTTGCATTTCATTAAACAGAAACTTGAATCTTTTCTTTATGGAACATTAAAAACCGCAGTGAAAATCTTTGCTCGTTTATTTTTAATTTTTTGAAAATGTAGTCATACTTTTCGGGGACACTATATGTTCCTTTCTCACCGACCATTCATTTTGGCTATTTCTGGTCCCATTCCCATCAAAAGTTACTTTTATTTTCAGTATATATTTTTGACTGGCCTATATTTTTCAGAAATGGTATCAGATCGTTGTCGGTATCTCGAAAGATAGTTTTTGTACCATGTAAATGTGTAATCAGTCCATGTATGCCATGCACTAATAACGTGGGGAAAAAGAAACGAAGTATTTAAAATTTTTTAAAGAAATGAAGTGTTAAATATCCTGTTATATATACGATTTCAAATATTTATTATAAAGTTAGGTATTTTTATCGCGTGTTTACAATCGGATGAATTGTGATGAATTAGTTTTATTACACTTTCATTAGACATTATATTTTTATAAAAATTTTGATGAACACAGATCCCTTAAAATAAAATTTATTCATCAAAAGGTTGCATATTTGAAAAATAATAGATAAATTAGGAAGCAGGTGCTTTTATGAAGCCTCAAATAAACAAAAGGTCTAATTACAGCGATCAAATTTTTTTTTTCATTTAATGTTTACATCGAAAACAATCAAATAATAGTTTTTACTTTTTTTCATAGATGAGATGGAGCAGTGGAAACGAAATTGTCTACAGGAAGGTCATAAACTTACCAATGACTGCCAAACCGAAAAGACTCCTGTTTTGAAATTAGTGCGTTGTACTTGTGACAGAGATTTGTGCAACCTTTCTACAATGATTCATTCGTGCTATCTGTACTACTTCTCTGCCTTTATTGCCTTACTTTGGAGATCATACTCTAAATCATAGGATTGCACATATGTCAAACGGGAAACTCATTAAAGAATCTGCCCTATTTAGTTTCATCTTGTGATAGTAAATCTACACCAATCAAAGCAGCATATGGGTAAAAATCATTGACGAGTTGAATGTTTCAGTTGCAGGACTTTTAGAACCGATTATAGTCTCTGGATACAAGTTGTACTATCGAAAGCAAGATATATAACATATATGGAGATTCATAAAAGGACAAATATTTTGCACAAAAATAAATCGAAAAAGAAGAAAACATCTGATATCTTTTTCATTTTTTAAAAATGGTGGCATGATATCTTAGCAAAGAGAACAGAAATTTATTTCGAGATATCCATGATGCTATGCGTGTGTCATCTCTTGCTACGTCTTCGTATGTGAAAAGTGTTTGTGAATGTATTGGAAAATTAATTTCTATCAATGAAAGATGTTTGTGTGAAATGCACGAATTTGCTGTTAACAAAGTTGAATTATTATGTGCACTCAATATGTTATTCCATTTGAAAATTCAAAGCATTGTTAGTACAAATCTTAATTGTCAATTTTAAAAATTGAATCGAAGAATATGCTGCTCCTTTATGTATAACTACGTAGCCAACTTAATTTATCTGTGTTATGTTTAGATTGTTTTTCTGTCTAATTCATTATTTTCAAGCAGTTGATATTTAAAACAAATTTCTCTCTCTGTTTCGTTTCTTTTTTTTTTTTCAAATGAAATGGTCTGTCAAAATTTTTATTGAAGCTACGTTTTATAAAGTTGCATAATGTTTCGTATAATGGGTAGAATGCGTTTGATCACATGATTTATAGACCAATCTTCTTTCACTAAAAATAAATCATTTTATATACAATACTATATAATCTGATTTATATATATATAAATATATATATATATTAATGTACTTTGCATGATATTGATGTTTCTAAATATTGAAAAACATCTCTTGTATCACAAAGTATCAGCTATGAGTTCAGATGGATTTTTTAAAAATTATTCAATGATTAATGATCTAAGAGTAAAATAAGAACCATAAGCACTTCCTTGAAATTCAAAAAAAAAAAGTTCAATACTACGTCACTGCATCAAGTTTCAAAATATCTAAATAAAATTTTTAAAAAAACGCATTAACAATTTATTTACTCCCTAATCACTATAATAAATAGAAAAAAGATACCAAACTCTTTTTTTTCTTTCATTAATTTATACTTGCAATACGAATTAAAAAGAGAAAAAACGTGGTAAAAATAATTGTTAGCAATCAAATAACTTTCTGAAGGGATATTTAAATTCATTAGTATAACCAATGTGTGTGTATACCTCTTATTTCTGAGAATAAGAAGGCAAAGAAATGCAATAAGGTTTTACTTTATTAAAGCAATTATTGATATTGATATAATTAACTTTCAATTTTAAGAAAAATAATTCAAAAGCCATTTTTCTAACAAAGGTAAAGCATATATGAAAATTACTCTTGTAGAAGTTTTAAATTTATCAAAGTTTTGTTGTGAATTAAAACAAAACAAAGTATCTTCTACTTATTTTTAAAAACATTTTTTTCTTAAGATTAATGTTAAATTTCTTTGCATCACTAGATTTTTGTAAATATATAATGACATTATTAATATTTAAAATTGCTACTTCTATTGTCGAGTAAGACAATCCCTATCTATATAACTTTAAAGATATCTTTTTGAAATTTTAACTGAGTTAACTTTTTTTTTGTGTATCTATTACACATTTTATTAAAATATTAGATTCTGAATGAGATAATGTTTCTCTCCATTTATATATTTATATAATATAAAACTATATATATAATGTTCTGCGAACAAAGGCTTATCACTGCACATGACCGCGATTCCATATTTTGTAATTGTCTGTTTAGATTTTGTTTATTTTACTTATGATACCCATATTTTAAGTTTATCGAAAGTGGTATGTTTGAGCTACGTAGCTGAGATTATAGGTTGAAAAGCCATTTATTAAAATATTGTTACACTTCCCCATGCCTTTTTTTTGTTTGGATGCGTTGACAACTCACTAGAAACAAATAATTTTAATCAAGTTTATTTTTCATCACTGAGGAGTTTCACTTCGGGATTGTTGGATTTAGTTAGGAATTATTCCAGAAAAGCCATGCTGGCAAAAAGAAAAAAAAATGAGAAATTTCACCAAGGGGAGAACTCTTCAGAGAGATCTCATGTTCATATATTGTAAGGAAAAACTAGGTAAACTCAATCTAACCATTCTGTTGGCGACTGTTTCCTGAAGCGCATGTTAACAGTTATGAATGCATTTCATTCTACACAACAATGGGACTAGCGTTAAGATTTTAGTTTTTGATTGATTTCTCAGATGAAACTCAATGCTATTCTTTATACAACACGAATCAATACAGTTCCCGTACGTGCTAATAATCTTTATATTTGCAAAAACTCTTTCTACAGGGTGAACGAAAAATAATTCCAAACTTTAATATTCTACTTTTAACAGTCATACGACGAGGCACAACAGCCTAGTGTACATGAGGTTCATCCAAAAAAATAAAAGACCGTTTAACTATAAAATGAACTCTACACAATCACCTTTATTTGAACAGTTGCCTCATCTATTCACAAGCTTCAATTTTACCATATAACATTGATATGCAGCTAGTTTACATTAAGCCAAGTGTTCACAGCTTCCAAATAAAAAAACCGATTGACCGCACTTCGCGATTATGATATTTTCTATAAGCTGAAACAGCTGCTGGGTGGTAAACGTTTTGGAAGTGATGAAGAGACGGAGAATGCAGTGACAACTGACTTAATGCAGTGGCGACAGAATAGTACATGAGAATTCCGAAACTCGTGAAAAAATACGACTGAAGGAAGTTTTTGTAGGATGTTTGACTGTAGGAAGTGGTTATATAGAGAAGTAAAGGAAGCTTTTTTCCACTATGTAACAGAGAACGGCTTTTTCCCCATAAATATTATGTTGGGTTTTTTTCTGTATAACTGAACAGTTTTTATTTTCTGGATGACCCTCGAAGTATATAATATAAAAGAATGGGATTATTTCATTTACATCTCGAAAAACATAAAAGATAAAGCTCATTGTAGTTCGATAAAGCAGACCATTGAGATTAACATCTATAAGCCGGCTCAACTCTGTGGCACAGGTAATCTGATTAGAATTTTGTTCCAAAATTATAAAGTTTGAAACATAACCTTTTTAAAGAACCTTAGAAAAAAAGAAGTTGGCGTCAATTGAAGATTATGTCGTATAGAAAAATTAACTTTCTATATCTCTTATTCACTTTCCTCTGCACTGCCATCTGAGAAAATACGGGAATAGAAATTAAAATGTTTAGATTACGAATAGTAACCATGTCTACTAATTCTTCTTCCACAATCGGATGCATATCTGGTGTTTCCTTTATTTTTAAGGCATCCTAAATTTTTAGCTGAGCAAAATTACAGATTCTCAAATCACAATCTACTATTCAGAATAAGTAATTTTTTGACAAATTGCTTTCGGCTTAATATTGACCGATGGCCAGTTTCTTAATTTTGTTCAAAAAACTGAATCACTGTTTTTTTTAAAAAATCTTTTGGTATATATTATTTTACCTTTCAATAAAGCTATAGATATGTGTAAAATTTGATCCTTTCATTGACTCGTATACCATCGTATCTGCTATGGTTTTTCTAACGTCATACTGTCACTCAGTCATGTTGGAATCGACCCAGGATGGTTTGTTTTGAAAAGACCAGAAAGTAAATCACTTAAAAAAAATATCAAATAAGATTTTGCTTTTCATATGGGATCCAACTGTTCAATATTAAAAGCAAATGGAAAGGCGACAACTTGGAAAAATATAACCAAATATCGAGTTTTTATTACGAATGAAGATTTGTAACTCAGAAGGTAGGGTGTTAAATAGAATCTTTCCGGATCTTTCTACTTTTTAATGATAGCGCAATGTTTTTAATATTTGTTAATAAGATGTCAAATACAAAACTGAAGTGCTTTTTTTAGAGTATTGTGTAAAAGTATGTTCTTCGTACTTTCATGAACTTCGTACATTCATCGTACTTTGTAAGAATGCTTTGTAAAATGTGGTTCATTTCAAAACTGCGATTGTTGCTTAAAGTGTCTAGCTTGTACAAAAATTGCTATGTAATTGTTATCAACATTTTTTGAGAGTTTTGCACAGTTTACCATGAATTAAAAAATGCTGTAAAAACAAATATATTGTGATCGTATTTATGTGTATTGTTGTATACACAGTAAAGTTAAATTATTCGCTTTTAAAGTGTATGAAAGGAAAACGTTGAAGAATGTTGAATTATAAATGTCAGGACCAAAGTGTTTTCTGTGTGAATGAGTATTTTTATGCTTTTAATTGTGCTAAGGTACTTAATAAAATTTCGTAAATTATATGTACACATTTGCATGAATTTTTTCCCCGAGACTTTTCGAATACCATTGAAACTAATGTATTTTTAGGATGGAATTGTGAAACACTAACGCAAATTATTGTAGTTGCATATGAAAACAATTTTATAATGTCACTAAATGCTTGTGCTTTGTATTTCTGTTTTTGAAGCTGTACTGTTGCTGAATATTGTATAAAAATATTGCCTTATTAGAAATATATTAATGGTTTTGTACTCATTAACTCTTTGGAAGCATTGAGAGATATGAGTATGGTACCTGGTTTCCATGCAGCAAACAAACAAAAAACATATGTATATGTCAAGGAAACTTGTGATGTAACAGTAGGATGCAGATTGTGCTTGCCATTAAAATTGTTTTCTGAACGTCAAATTTTGTGTGAATTTGTTTTGTTTTTGTAGAATTTGACTTGCCAACAGAACACATTTAACCTAAAACTTAATTACATGCAACATATCATTATAGTCTTAAATATCATAAAATTACTAACCTCATTTAAGAGCTTACAACCTAATAAAATTAATTTGAAGTAATGTAAAGCAAACACACACTCCAACACCAATGATATAAAACTTACCATCCATAGTACACCCCATAAAGAATACATGGCTTAGTCAAATATATATCCCCCTATTATATAATATGAAATACTATGGTGAAGTAGTGATTGAAATAACGGTCCCGTTCGAATTTAAAAAGAACTCAGTGTATCGTATAGCACTCATATCTAAAAGTAAGTGCTGCGAGAAGTCTCGGCATTGAAACTAATAGACCTTCGATGTGCTTTTAAAATGCTTTAATCCAAGATGCTTCCACACATTGCAAAGGTTCCTCGTACGGAGTAGTGGGTGGTGCATGTTCAGCTAGTGATTTGCCTATCCTCCACCACATATATTTGAAGGGTAGTAGATCAGGTGACGGAGATGGCAACAGAGAAACCTGATATTCAAGGAAGAATTGATAAAAGTGTGGCCCTGCTGTCTTGAATTGTCCTGTTGAAATTGATCACAGGCATGCTATGAAGGAAAGGACTTAAGTCTGGGAAACAAACACACATATATCTATGTACAGTGTGCCCCTAAAGAGTCCGTTATTTTTTTAAAGTAAAAATTCAAATTTAATCTTTAAACTCTTGCTTTTCTAAATTTCTTTATTTCCACATTTCCCCCCAATATGAATAAAGTTTTGGTCACTGAACTATTACTTTATATGTATGTTGGGCTTGTTGATATTTATTATATGTACTTTAATTTGATTTGTATCTTAATTTAATGATCTACAAAAAATTTAAAGATAATTAGACGTCCAAAAGCCAGTCATTTTCAATACAATAAAACATTGAATGCTACAACCCCCCTTTAATATTCTTAATTTATGAAGAGATAAAATTAAGTTTTTAATACACTTTTTTAATGTTTAAAATAGAAAATAGCTCTCACAACTCTCTTGTAATAATCATTTTGGTATTATACACATGTTTCTATGCATGTGTGTTGGTTGCATTGTGTGCACTTGATGCACGCTTAAATAGAGTTTATGTATATAACTTATGAGACACAAAATGTGTCTAATAAGTCAGAATCTAGATAAATAAAAATGTAATGTGTGTTTGTTCAAAGCCGCTAATCTCCGAAGTTACTGGACCATTTCCTCTGAAATTTTGACAAAACGTTGCATTTGAATCCGGACGGGTTCTTATGTACCGTAAAATCCGGCGTATAACGCGCACTTTGAACACAAAAAATAAGATAGAAACTTAAGGGTGCGCGTTATACGCCGGGTACAAAAACGATAGCTTTAAAAATAACAAAAAGATAAACATAAAAACAATGTTACACCTATATGTATCAAAATACGGTTTATTTAAAGGAAATGAGAGAGACTTGCCTTATGAGCTAAAAGAGTTATAGTTCTATAAGAAAACTATTTTGTCAAAAGTCTGGGATAATGCCTCGAATAAATGACTTCAAAACATAAGAATAATGTATTTTAATATTTCAGGTTTTTTCGAAAAAAGTGGGGTGCGCGTTATACGGCGAATATATCTAAAAATTAAAAAATTAAGCTTGAAAGTATAGGTGCGCGTTATACGCCGGATTTTACGGTACTTATTATTTCGTAATTCTTTCTAAATTTTTTAAAATTTAGTTTTTAAGTGATTTTCTGGTGTTATGACGTCATATGCTGTCGCGTTTCTCACTAAATGGAAAATTTACACTTTACACGCAGTTTTTCAAGATGATTACATATTTTTACTGTAGCTATCTTTATCGGTTGGAATATTTATCCAATCTTTCTGTTCTTTGATACTTAATTAGTATTATTTTTCGAATAAATCATTTTTTTAATGATTATTCTTTTAACAACTAAAATTTTGTTTTGTAGTTTTGGCAACATTTGGATAGAGAGTATTATCGCAGGATGTTTATATGTGCGATTTGCTTACAAATTGCAGCTTACATTTTCAGTAATTTTTCGCAGAATTTATATATATTTATTTCTTTTATAAGGAAAAAATTATAATTTTTACAAACCAAAACTTCTTATTGATAAGGGTATTTCAGTTCTTATTACTGCAATTAACGTTAGTATTGTATTTCTGTTTTCATTACCTGTTTTAGATAGTAAGAAATTAATATCATGAATATTAGTTTCGCTTATTTTATCTTTTCTCTCCCGTAAACCTTTTTTAATTCAATATATAATTTTTTTTATATATTTTAGTATTTACGTTTTTCTTTTTTTTTTTGTTTGCCCTTTGCGATGTTTTAATTTGGTGAAATTAATCAACAATAATGTTCTTAAATACGTTTTTTTTATCTGTTTTTGACATTTTTTATGTTCCTCTGAAACATGAAATAAAGATTTTCTAATATATATTTTGTGTAAGGTAACGGTTATACACACACATTTAAGTGGAACCTTAGAGAAAGCTCTATTATCCACTCATAATAAATTGAACAGAGAACAATTTGTTGAAGTTACTTATAAAAATAGAAAGCAGTCCACGTTAAATGCAGCGCAACAACGCTGGTGGAGAGAGGGGTGGGTGGGAAACCTATATTTTGTGTTTGTGCAAAACTGTTTTTATTGATTTAATCAAAATATTGGGCCTTATTTTATTTTTGATATCTTCTTAAGATTTAATTTTATTTTATAACCAACTGTGTACCACATGTTGTTGTAGCTCTGTCAGGTTAAAAAGACTGGTGCGCCACAAGGGTTACAAAAGTAAATAATACTCAAAAATTGAAACAAATAAAAGAAAGGGTACTTACGTATTATTGCAGCAATCACCAGCTCTATTATAACTCACCAAGTTAGCAACCCCGTTTTCGTATGTGTTGAATTGGCAACCAAATGCTTCATTTCATATAATGTCGCCAATAGGTTAAGATAATACGTGAACCGTTTGCTTTTCTCAGGTATATAGCTACCGCTGTATAGGCCGTACCAATGATACAAGGCCCCCAAGCTACAGGGGTCCCAATACGTGTTACTACAGTCACTAATATGGTGCTCATATTTGAAAAGAGCCCCTAAAAGAATTTTGATACAGGGCCCACTCAGAGCAGTTTTGCAATTTCGTATCATATGTCTTTATTTTAACCTTTAAGTGTATACAATTAGCTTTAGTGCAGAAAATTGAACTTGGGTCATCATACTAGCCAAGCACAAGCCGTGTTGGTAGTAATTACATTTCAAACTGGAATAGGCATCAGAGAACGAGCAAAACAGACAAATGGCTTAAATAACTCTCCAGGAAGAAGGTGGTTGTAAGATTATAATTACTTTTGGTATTTATGTACTATCGCAACAATCACCAACGTTCAAAATATATTGCCAAGTTGGCATCCCCAATTTTGCATGTCATGTATGTACTGAATTGGCAATTGTGCTTTATTTCATATAATGTCACCAATAGGTTGCAATTTTACGTAAGTACCTTATTTTTTCAAATTATGCTTTTTCATTGATAAAGATAGTTCAGTTCTTTTATGTCAATTAATGTTAGTGTTGTATTTCATTTTTCAATTTATTTTTATGCTCGGGATATATACTTTAGATAAATTTTTTTATATTAAGTACTAATTTTAATTAAGTACTTGCATATTATTGCACAATTGCCAATGTTCAAGATAACTCACTGCTTTGGCAATCCCAATTTTGTATGTGCTGAATTGGCAATCATGTGCTTCATTTCGTATAATGTCACCAATAGGTTGCGATAATACTTAAGTACCTTTAATTCTGTTCACATTACTGTAACATTAGACTTGCCGCAACACACCAATTTGGCGTGATTTCAAAATCATGCCAAAAACGAGTAGCCTACCAATATGAAATTAATATTATGAGTGTTATCTTAGCCTGTTTTATCTTTCGTTCCAGTAATCCTTTGTTAATTCAATATATAATTTTTGTTTTTTTATATTTTAGTACTTATATATATTTTTTCTTTTTTACCGATTACGTACCGCAAATATTGTTTTGCACATCATGATGACTTTGGCAAAATTAATCGGTGGTATTTTTCTTAAATAAGTTTTTTTATCTGTTTTTGACAATTTTTAAAAATTTTGTATGATGTCTGTCTGAAATATGTGAATAGCAAAATAAATATTTTACAATATATAAATTGTGTTTGTACGAAAATATTTATATTGATTTAATCAAAATATTGTGCCTACTTTTATATTTTTGATATCTTTTTAAAATTTAATTTTTTGTTATAACTAGCTGTACCCAGCTACATGTTGCTGTAACTCAGTTAGCTTTTAAAGACTGGTGCACCATAAAGTATGCCATGAGGCTTACAAAAGTAATAATACATAAGAATTCAAATAAATAAAAAAGGTACTTACGTATTATTGCAACAATCACAAACTCTATTAATAACTCGCCAAGTTGGCACCCTTGATTTTTACTTGTCGTACACGCTGAATCGGCAACTAGGTGCTTCATTTCATATAATATCATCAATAAGTTGCGATAATGTGCAAGCACCAAAATAATTTTAATGTACATAAATAAGTTCATAAAATAATCAAAACATATTATTGAGGGGCAGTCTTATACTGAAAAAAAAATTACTGCATTAATTTGATTCTAAAAGCCGTCTTAAACAAATAAAATATACCCAAATTTGATGAAATGGCTCTACTCTGGAGTCCAATAGGCCAAAGGTTTAATTTTACAATTATTTTGTGATGTATCGCATTGCTATTGAGCTGTGTCTTTTACGATAGTGTCAATTTTGTGTGAGTATAGATTATTTTTTTAATGTTCTTCATTTAGTTTTTTCATTGTTTTTCTTATTTCTCAGTGCAATTGGTGGGAATTCTGTTCTGTGAATTAATTTTCATTTGAAATCATACTGAAATTGACCTCTTTGGAGTGATTTGTTCAAATGGAAGGAAATATTATGTTTCCTGTTGCATCAGAATTGAGCTATGTTGATTGATTTGCATTTGAAGTTAAATATTTTGTTAGTTTTTTATTTTTTTCTTTTTTTTATTGTCTTGCATTTTTATATGTTTTAAATTTAACTTTCATATGTTTAAGTCAATCAGCTTCTAGTGTCTGTTACATTTTGAATGTAGGCAGTCAGTCACCTTAATTATTTTTTGATAAATTGCATTACTATTGTGTGAGCTGTGTCTTTAACGATGGTGTTGATTTTGTGCAAGTATATCATAAAAGTTCAAATATCCCAATTTTTCTGTGGATCATGCAAAATTTCTTACGTACCATCAATTTGTGACTGCTGATCTAGAACACACAAAGGTATTTGTATATTAGCATCACCGTAACAAAATTGGTGCCATGCAAATTGCACCTTGATATCGAAACAACAAAGATTCTAACATTTTTTTTATGAAAAAGAGCCACTCAGTCAGATTTGGGTGGAAAATAGTGTAATTTGCATAGTGGCAATTTGTCTGTGGTGATGCTAATACGCAAGTACCCACACAACAAATAATAATCATCCATGTGAAAAGCAGTCTGCGTCTAGATATAAGCCACTCTGTTATAAAGATAGGCCCTTAAATCTGTCGATAACAATTTCTAATGCTTATTGAATTGTGAATTGCAAGAATTATCAATCATTATCAACACTTCATCATACATATTTTGTTGCGAAACCCATGTTTATATTTGAATTTTCCTTGCGTATTCTACTGAAAATATCTTCAGCCACACAAATATGTATGGTTTATATTTCTCCCCTAACTTTATCGTAGATGAAGGAAAGCAGGCACATTCTATATATGATTGCAAACAATGCACAAATTTGATTCTGTTGTTACATGTTGCTCATGTCATTGATACTTCCCAGTGTTAATGACATTTTTAACGTAGGCAATCGCCTTAATTATTTTTTTCTACATTGCATTGGTATTAAGCTGTCTTTTATTATAGAGTTGATTTTATGAGTGTAGTTAATTTTTCCCCTTTGTTTTTAAATTATATTTTTCCTCTTTATTTCTCAGATCGTTTGGCAGGAATTGAGCTCTGTCAATTAATTTTCATTTGAATTTAAATTATATAGTAAAATTGAGCTCTTCAGAGAGATTCGTTGGAGTGGAATGAAATATTCTGTTTCTCATTTCGTTGGAATTGAGCTGTGTTGATTGATGTACATATGAAGTTAAATATTTCATTAGAGAGAGTATTTTTTTTATTTTGCCCTTTCTTTTTGTTCCTGATTTTTTCTCCCAAAGTTTTGAAATTTCATTTTTTGTTAAAACTTTTTTTTCTTTTTTAGTGCAGTCAATTGGCTTCAGTACAAAAAAATAACGCTTTGTAGGAAATCAAATTTCGGTTGTCGTATTCACTAGGCAAAAGTAGTGCAACGAGTAAGTGCATAGCAAATGAGAAAAACAGACGAAGGCATGTGCTGAGGACGCAACAGAGCAATATGCAGCCAGACTTGAGGATGCATATTTGCGAGTACAGCATTTGCTTTTTTACAACATCAGGTCTGCTCTGTTTTTGACAAAAGGAATATAATAGGTTATGAATGGCTGAATGATATCAACGAGAAACAGCATTTCATCGTCAAACATATGACTTGGTGGCGAGTAATCACACAATAAGTCACATTGCATTCCAGTGCATCCCAACAGCAGATTATTGGTTGTGCCAGCATGTTCTCATCCGCGCAATTACTGAAGTGTGTCATTATTGCAAGACTCTGAAATTTAAGGGAGAAACAAAAGGAATGTTTTGCACCACTGAAAAAATTAAACTGCGTCAACTTGGAGAACCACCAGAGCCATTGAAAACTTTGCTTTCCAGATATACTGCAGAATCAAAACATTTCCTATATAACATTGAGAAATACAATTCATGTTTTCAAACTAACCCTTTGCCTTTGAGGAATCTGGAGTAGAGACATTTTTAAAAATTATCCTCGAGTTTGAGGTCTCCACTATGAAGACAATGTAAATAATTTTAGGTTCATAACATAAGGATGAAAATAAACCATAATAACTTCAAGTATTTGGTTAACAAGTTACAAAGGAAATCAGTTAAGGAAAGTTTTGTGTATATATATTGTGCCGCCCATCTGATATAGTAGTTAGTGACGCTGGTTGCTGTGTCGTAGGGCCTGGATTCGATTCAAATTCTGGAGAAAGCATGGATGTTTGAAAATGTATAATACTTTTGCGGCAGGGGGGTACTCTGAATAGCCATCGAGCTGCAAGTCCTCTCGTAAGGTTGGTGGAAGGGGAAGAGAGGTGGGAAGCCCCTGACTACCTACGAATATTCTCCCTCAAAATTGGGGTGGGACCAAGCCAAATTGTATTGTCACCCGTATGCTACAGCTAACAACAGGCATACATCTTAGCCCTATGCCACGATGAATTTCGTGGACCTCGATATGACACTGTCAGACAAGCGGCATTAGAAACAACAACAACATTTATAATTTTTTTACTATAAAAATCATACCTCAAATGACAATGTTTAAACATACTAAAAATATGTGCTTTCTCTTTTCTTTATTTTAAACACACAGAGCCACAGCAACGCGAGGTAGGGTACAGCTAGTATATTAATAAAAATATATAAATAAACTCCCGCCATAGAAATTATTTTATCATCTATTGGGTATACTAACAGTAATATAACTAACAATTAACTAGCAGATAAATATACCGGTTTTTTTCTGTGGTAAAGATGAAAGTGGCCTTACCCTGCAGCCTTCATCATATAATCTTGGAAAGAAAACTCACAGGAATGGGGAAATTCTTAGGTCCTATCTATGGCTTAAGGATCAAAGAATACATACCTACCTACTCTTAACAGTAGAATTTACTTCTGCTTGAAATTGGTTACTGAGTTTTTAACTAGCGGGAACCATTTCTATCATACTTATAGGTATTTGAAATTAAAACCAAATTCGAACTGTCCTTGTGAGTTTATTGGAGATGTGGAGCATTACATGTTCCAATGTTCTAATACAAAAGATTTCCATTTGTGTAAACTTTCTGAAACTTCAAAATCTACTTGACTAAAAATATTACTTATATATCCTATAATTCATGAAAAAATTAATTCCCTCCATTCAAATAACTGCAAAAATTATTTATAGAGTACATGACCCTTATAGCTTTCAATATAATGCTCACTTTTTTTCTTCATTTCTCTTGCATTTATATTCTATGCATTCAGGACTTCCTATCCTTTATTCCATTTGGCTGAACTTCAAGATGCTTAAGGATATTTATTGTATGTGCATACACGCTTATATTTGTGTGTTTTCTATTCGTTTTGCTATATAGTTCTTCCTTCTAGATCCTTATATAGAAACAATTTTTTCTTTCGTTCTTCTCCTGTATATATATTTATATATATATTATGATACAAATTATGTGTTGCTACGTAACTATGTTAGGATATTTCTTGAAATATATTCTGAGAATTCTTTTTCTTAAATATGGCAAACTAATGTGAGATTTAAACTTTACTTATTTTTTAAAAAAATAAAGTTGCTCAGTGTGTTAGTGCTTGTTGGAATAAAAGTCCTCCTGGGAGAATGGCTTCATATAAATCTCTAAACACTTTTTTTGGGGGGGAGCTCAGTCATTCTTTGGGCTAAAAAAAAGTGACCGCGGTAGCCGAGTGGTCTTAAATGAATAGTCATGACCACACTTGATGTTCATAGGTGGGATGCATTCTCAGTTGTCGTCCTCCTCATTTGACCGAGACCCAAAATTACAAGGTCCGTCGTCAATAGCTCTCAATTTGCTTCATAATGTGACATTAATAAAAATCAAATCATGTCAAATTGGCTAAAAAAAGTGACATATGCAAAACTATCCTGAACATGAAGGGAGAATACATTTCATAAAGGGTAACTTTAACTAAGCATCTTGTTCTATATATGACCACAGTCTTCATACTTTTGAATCTTATCTCGTATATTATAAATATAGGTTGATTTTGTATACTAAAACTATAGGTTGATTTCGTATACTTGAACCATAAGTAGTTTAACTAGATAAAAACGTTTCATCTCTCTCTTATTTAAAAGAAGCTATTATTAAAGTTTGCTTGTCAAATAGCATGGTTAACTTTAGTATCTTAAGCTGCTACTTTAGTATCTACATCAACATACACTCAAGTATTTACGCCTGTGACTTAACCTTCCCAATAAAGCCATAGATAAGTGTTATCAGTAATTAGAAACAATATTTATGAATGTCTATTGAAAGACTAAGGCACATACTTTATCAGGTTGTAATTAAGGCTGTGCTTACAAGGGAAAATAATTAATTTTTTGTTTTAAAAAAATCGAAAAGGAAATAAGAAATCCTTTGTAGATTTTTTTTTATTTGCTTCCTACCATTGCAGTAGGAATATCTATACAACGTGAAGTACGGAATTCTATCTTATACCACAAATATATAATTAAAAGAGAAGTGTATAATAAATCAAATTGGTTTTTTTTTCAATTACATCTTCAAGAAAAAATAAAAATCTTCATTCTAATTTACTACACAAAAGGATGTATTCAATCATTCTTGAATTCATTTAGCTCAAAGAAATAGGAAGAAACTCATATCATTCGCTTCTCTATGTATTCTGTTGTTGTGAACAAATATATAACTTTGAATTGCAGAAAAATGAAAAAAAAAATCTCTACACTCGATGACAACATATCTTCCGTAAGAAATTGCACATATTTTGAAGCTAAGTCATAATAATGGAGTGAATTCTTTGAAACAGCTTTATCTACGTTGCCTAGTATTTTTCACAGATATCCGTTTTTTCTCTTCGTAAGAATCAGACTTTGAGCTTACCTTAAGATAAGGTTCAGATTTGTAGTGAGCAATGCAATATTCGTAATGCGTGAAAAGGTGCGCGGATGATATATCTGTACTCGCTTTCGTTATTCTGAAAATTGTGGCTTTTGGGTGTGGAATTTGAATTTTTCTTTGTTTTTTCTAAGTGGATTAACTGCAAAAAAATGGCACCTCATGTGGACCCAGCAACAGCATGGATGAAGTACATTATATTCACAGTCAACTTCATTATTTGGGTATTTCATTATTTCATTTTATAATTTATACCTGCGTCATAATGTACGATCTCTTCTGAGATGTCTTGATAAACTGAATTAAAAGAGTAAGCTGGGTACATACAGTAATCAAAAATAATTATTGTATCTTCTACATTTATTGTTCATAAAACTGAACATTTATGTGTAATTAATGTAATACTTATATATGTGCTAATTTAGATCTACTAAAATTAATGGTCTGTTTCATGTTTACATTATATTAAGTTAGGAAAAACCGTTACGAATTAAATCAAGTTTTAAAAGAAAAGTCCATAGTTTTTATAGCCTAAAAATTTCGAATACTTTCTTTAAAACGTTAAATCTTTTATTTTCATTTAAAAAAATGCATTTGAATATTTTTTATCGTATGGATAGTATAATAAAATACTGTTGTTATTCTTTCATCATCCTGACAAGTTCCTAATATTTATCCAATATTGACTTCTGACCATGCGCAATTTAAGATAAATATTAGGAACTTGTCAGGATGATGAAAGAATAACAACAGTATTTTATTATACTATCCATACGATAAAAAATATTCAAATGCATTTTGTATCTTTTAGATAATTTTTTTTATTTACTTAAATTCATTTTTATTCCTTGCAACAATTTATCTTTTAATTAAACTTTAAAAAAATCAAGTTATTTTAGATATTTTTAATTATCATTAAGAACCTATCATATAAGACAAAGCAGTTGAATAATGCTTTACATATGCATAAAAATGTTTTAATATAATATAAAGCTCCAAATATATGAATATTTTAGACATAGAACACTTAAATAGAACTGAAAAGTTCTCTAAATTTGAAGCTGAAGCCCTTTTTCAAAAATCGATGTGTACTAAATGTACGATTCTTGAACAGAGCAGATCATTCCTAAATAAACTGCAACATTCAAAGCTCGGTTGGTAACAAGAGGTGCCCCCCCCCCCCAGCTGCTCTAAATTAGAAACTTGATTCTTCTAGAACCATAATAAAGTATACAAATCTCAGCTGCAATTTTAATACTTTAAATTAAAAATTTAAATAATTAAAAAGAATTACTGTATTGAAAAATATACGTTAGAGGCATGCGAATAGAAGTCATGTTAGACTTTTAACAACTTTCCTGTAAGGTCATGCGTTTTATTAGTAAGAAAAGAAAAAAAATGACTGCTTAAAGCACTCGAGTATTATTTTTAAATATACTCAGGCTGCATATTTCTAAAAGTTATGTGTTAATACTTTGTATTACATCATTTTTGTATATTTTTACTGTTTATATTCTGTTTAAATCAAGAAAATTTATTATCCATGAATGAGAAATTCAGTAGAGAAAAATTAAACATACAGGGGAAAGTCCAACATTTAATTCAGTGTGCTCAAGCTTAAGATTGAACTGCAGGTCAAATAATATATTTTCAGACGTTAGCCTTCCCCTTTTTTGTTCAATGTTATTAGACAGAAAAATACGAATTTATCACAAAAATTCTAGATGAGAAAAACAAAAACACAAACTAATGAAATACTGTAAAAATTTAAAAATGAAAAAAGAAACATACCACAGCATAGTATGTGAAGTACTTTTAAAAAGTAGCAGAAAAGTTGAAGAGAGAGAGAGAAAACTCTAGTTTATTTAAATATACATAGACCATATAAATTTCATACATATTATATATTATACATATTTTATTCTGATAAATGGAACTATAAAGTAAAAATATAGTATAGATTTTTTAAAAAAATTTTGAATTTGTTGTATCTTAGTATTACACATAATATACTGTTCAATTATAACTAATATAACAATTTGTTGTAAGTAAAATTTTGTAAGAACTTTCATTAACATGTCAGCGTCATCTATACGTGGAGAAAAAAGTTGAAGCAGAATTTAAGTTTTTTTTTTGTTTCTTACATCATTATTCTTGTATAAAAGAGCTTATGAAAAATTAAAGGGGTACTAAGATGTTTGATGTAAAATTTTAAGAAAAAAAAATGTATGATTTATTGAATATTTTTCTTAAATTTTATTTGAATATTTTTATTTTATTTAATCTGGTTTATTAATAACTAAGTAATCAATAATTCCGTTGTGAGAAATATAAAATTATATTTCTATAAATTTATATATGAATCATACAATTATACACAGAGAGAAAGGAATTTTAGCAATATGAACATTATAAATATTACTATATAAATTATTTTTAATTTGTAAGTTAACAATAAATTGAGTCTTATTTTGTTTAAGATTTGCTTAATATTTTTTAAAGTGTTAATTTTTATTTGTATAGAATGTACTACTAGATTTAAATGTAGTACTTTTATTGAATATTATTAAATCACCAATGTAACGATAAGTAAAAAAAATTGTATTTTTAATACAATTCGCAATTTTAATACTGTTCGCAAAAATATAAATAAAAATTTTCTGAACATAATTGTTAGGAGGCCCATCTTGTAGTAAACATTACATATGTTTGTATTGATATACAATGTACATTATATATTATTCTTTTAATACCGAATTAGTGAGGGAACTAAATTTTTGAATTTTTGTGACACTTTTTTTATCTATATTTATCGTAAATTTTAAACAAAGACATATCATATCTGCTACATCAATTGAATTGAATAGATATTTGGAATAAAAGCTAAAAGCACACACAGAATAGTTACTGTCTTTCATTGTAATTAATGAAATCCGTAATATTATTTTTAATAATTGCTGTATTAAGGTAAATTACAAAATTAATAACTTTTTTAAATTACAATAAATCAACGTATTAATGTGATTACAATTTTTTTCCAATTATTAGCAGTGTGGAATGTTGCATAAGTTATGTGCCTTTGGTACATTAAAAAGACGGGAAGAAATTTAATACTTGTAAATTACATCCCTATTTAAAATTCTGTTATATTAATTTCTCTTAAAAATAATTCCCATTTATGAAAAGAACTATTATTTTGGAAAGATTCATTGCACAATTTGCAAATAATTACATAACTACCAGGCTCTTTGTCAAAATAAACCCCAATGAAATTTTTTGCAGAGCTTTGATCATAAGCTCAAGATTTTTAAATGTAACCTCATATTTATTTTTGTGGTTTTACTCCTTTAATTCCCTTAAAATATTATATTTATATTCAGTAAAAGCTTTTCAGGGGTAAATCACATTTAATAGAAGTTATTGTGATAAAACTTTCCAAATCTTTACCTATCTGTTTTTGTATAATTAAACTGTTATGAGATTTTCAATCTCTAGAGCCAGTATCCTTAATATATATATATAATTATGTTTCCTAATATATTGCCATTATGTTTAGATCTCCAATATAGTAGTAGTGATATTTATTAATATATAATTAAATCATCAGCAATCTTTTAGATTTTCCATGTCATATATACATATATATATATAGTTTCAGTTAAATATTAATATTTTTATTTTATTATGATATTTAAATGCCGTTTCAGTATTTATATTTCTAAATGGGAATGGAAAAAATTAATATTACTAATGACTTTATTTAGAAAAGAAAGTCTACAATATCTTATAAGAAATATCTTAAATTATTTTGACATTAAATGTACGTGCTAAATATTTGTTAAAATGTTTATTAATATAGATAGTGCGACTGTATCATGAAAATATTATCATTACTTAATTTCACATCGTGAATAACTATTTCTTTTTGCTGAGACCCAGTGCGTAATATTTAACACTGTATAGTATTAAAATCTTTTTCAAAATTATAATTTACATCAAATTTTTCTCGATATCTGTACTTGTTCTGTTATTTCTGTGTGTGCATTTTACAAGTTTTATTAATGTTATTATTTGTTATATATGTTTTTATTTTGTTTTGTAAGTTGTGCTGTGGTTCTACTACAGTTGCCATACATTGCATTGTATGTTTTATCAAATAATTTTACCACCATAATCTGCCTTTAAAGTTGGGGACTATTTTAATGATGGAAAGTTCTGCATTTTAAGCCCATTTAATTTGAATTACCTTAATTTTATTTTAAGTTCACTTTTTATGTTACTGAAATATTTGGTATGAAGATATGTGCCGATATATCCTAATTTATTGAACGTCTTAACATTTGAAGAGATTATTTGAAGCTTTTCTTATTTATATATTAATATTGACAGTTTTTACAAGTTGTTAGATAAATAAAGTTTTTGCAAAAAATAAATTTAAAATTATCATCAAACTGGTTATTACTAAACATGGACGTGTTTTACATCTGCAATTTCTTAACATTTTTTACGATGTAATTTAAGACTGTTAAATATTTGAGTCATTTTATTGAATGTAGTTGCTTTTTGATTTCTACCTTTTTTTAATCTTTTTTTTTTCTTTTTATACTATGTCTAAAATGTTTCAGTGAATAGTTTATTCCAGAAAATTTTCGTATTTTAAAATGTTTATTAATGCCATTTCCGGTTTAAACACAAACCTTTTTAAACTTCTTTAAGCTGACAGAAAGTATATATTTTTTTTGTGTCATTTTCAGCTCGTTAAAATTTATTACCTCGACTGCAACCAAATACTGCATATTACCTCAATGGTTTCTAGTGGATAAGTTGAAAATGCAAAGAAGCCTATTTTAGCATAACAAACATAAAATTGACAGGAAATTGGAAAAACATTTAAGGCGACTCAAGACTCCTCCATAATCTAATGTTTCTGATTTTCCCGCTTCAATTTGTAAGAATGATTCAAACTAGAGCCTCATAGGATGCGTCTTTAACTGTAAGTGAACATACAATGTAAAATACATGAAACAGTTGTGTAGAAAATAAAGACAAATATGCTCTTATCAGCAAAGATTATTGCTATGAACTCTTCATGATAAAAAAAACAGCGACAACAATTAAATGAAAACATTTCGAGTGCTTGGGAAACCTTTCTACAGTTGACGAAAAATTTGTTTAAAGGAATTCAAAATCATATTTAGGAACTTAATTACAAGTAATGAAACATATTCAAGCTATTAGAAATTTAATAAGGAAAAAAAAGGTATTGGTAATAAAAAAAGTATTTATATTTTTTAAATCTTTATAAGGTATCTAAGTAGTAATATCTTCGTCGTATGAGCAGGGTACATGATGCAGACCGAAATAATATTGATAATATATGAATTTTCTCCTGTTATAAATTGAGGTAATTCACCCAATCGAATAGGTAATAATTTTTTTATGATTTCCTGTCTATGGCGTAATAAAGTATTTGATTTAAATACCCCTTTTGTCATTACTTTTTTCAAAATAATAAATGAGTTTTTTTAAAATGTAATATTATCATGTACGTAAGTAATTGTAATAAAATTGCTAGTCATTGTACATTTAGCGCATCATTTTAATAACCTTATGAAAAAGGGTACTACATATATCGTGAAAATATCACTGGAACTGTACACAACGGTAAAATCGTTTACTAAATAAAAGTTATTTTAGATATGAATTAAAAGTTGTACAGACACACATTGCTATGCAAGATTAATAAAATATGAATGGAAGCATAGTTTTTAATGAAATAATACTTTTACATATAATAAGCTAGCTTTCTCTAAGGGAATATATATATATATATATATAATTATATGAAAATATATAAAGTTGCATACATTTTTTATCTTTAATGATTTTTATGTGAATGAAATGATTATTAATCCTAAAGTATTACAAAATCATACGTGTTATACTTATATTTAAATTCCGACATCTTTTTAATTTATGAATAAATTCATAGATAAACATCTTTAAAAATGTTATTTCAAAAATGAAAAGAAAAAACATCTCTAAAAATTTAGTCTTGTACTTATCACAGTTTCCTTGTAGTATAAGATCTACATTTCCTTTTTAAATATTCTGCAAACATCCATGATGTTTTGCTTTATATATATTTCATTATTCTCAGATTTTACTAAAATGTCTTAATGCGTCAGAACTCTTAAGATGAACGACATGTCAGAAAATAAAACACAGGATGTGTCAATATTGAGACCACATTTAAACGTAACTCATTATAATATATAAAAAAATAAAATACTATCAAGCTGAAAGAGACTAATGCCGGGGTGGGCATTACGTCGATCCCGATCGACCGGTGGACCGCCAATAAATTTTGGTGTGACCTCCTGAATGTTTTAGCAGTTAGTAATTATATACGGAAATATTCAAGATTGGTTGACAGTATACAGACTGTAAGTCCTCTACTGACTATAACCACAAAAACTAACTTCGGATGAAAATGTTTTATTTTTTCATGTATTTTTAATTGTTTGATGATAAATGTATCACATTTGATATATCATTATATATATTTGTGGTTATTATTATTACATCTGGAGTTTTGCTTTAAACGCTGTTTTTTAATGTTTTTTTCTTTTAGTTTTTTAGGTAAAAGTGTATATCCCGTGTTAATTATTTAGTTATAATAAATATTGTAAATACACCTACGACATTGAGCAGTGGCGCACACAAGAATTATTCAAGGGAGGAGGGGGTCGTGGGTTGAAAGTCTACCCTTCTCGTATCATACCTCAAAATGCAGCCAAACATAGTTTTTTGAACTTGTAGATTGTGTCGGGAGTAAAAATCAGTAAGAAATAAATTACTAAATAAATAATTAGCATTAACTAATAAAAAATATAAATAACAAATACTTAATCAAATTTTACGTGCTATAGTCATTGGATTATAATAAATCGGGGAAAAAATCTAATGCTATGAGGGAGGGTCCATACCTTTGGACCCCACCCTCCTTTTATGCGCCACTGACACTGGGTGGACCGCAAAAACCTTGAAAAATTAAAAGTAGCCCGTACTCTGGAAAAGTCTTCTCACCCCTGGACTAATGTGTTAACTGTCACTATTTCCCAAATAGACTAAACATTGATGTGTATTTTCTTAATCACACAAAGAAAAACCCATCTGGAGTGATTTACTTATACAATCATTTTATCTTCACATTCTATTATGAAAAACAAAATAAAATTTCAAATCAGATCCTTGTCTTGATGGCACAAAAGAATTCTTAGTATACTTCAATTATAATCGATTCAGATTCATTTCAGAGATTATTATTTAGCTAGCTTATATATATAATTTTTTAATAGATTCATTTTACTTTTAAAAATTAAAAATTTTAGTTTTTTAAAAACTGCTCATTAGAAGATGTCGTGGTAAATTTATTAATTTGGGATAAAAATAACTTAAGTACCGATTATATATAACACAATACTCTATATTTATTAGATTATTTTTAAAACAATAAGCTAATATAAATATCTTAAAAATTCTTTATAGAGCATTTCACGTAAACTCTTAAAGATGCTTAACTATTCTAACATATCAGTCTTGCTTTCATTGCACATTTATAGTTTGAATTTCCTTTTAATAAAATTTGTATGTGCATGTCGTGTTTTAAAAAGCTGTTTACTCTTTTTATAACAAAGAGTAAGAGAAAATAATCAATTAAATATTATTTACTTAAAAATTATTTCATACATTTCTAATTTTTATTGTAGGAATTTGTTTTCTTTGGTTAAAACTAAATGTCCTTATTCTGTGATTAAAAACCGTTAAATTATGGAATGAGAATGAGTCTGATAAAATTAATAATGTTTAATTAAAACATATAGAATAATTAATTATCAATTACTTTGTATTAGAAAAAGACAAAAGAATAAATATTCAAGAAGATGCATACATTAATGAATTGTTCA
>BMAV01007364.1:56773-87317 GCA_019973955.1 Trichonephila inaurata madagascariensis
AGAATAATAAACAAAGATACTTCAAAAGCTTAATGTTTATTGTTTTCTGACTTCTGTAAAATTTCGAGAAAAATTCCCCTTAAAAACTTTTTAATGTTTGGGAGGAAGTTTACGATTCAGATTGAAGGTAGTATAAATTTGTTTTTTATAATCTTTTGCAAGTGTGGTTCATGTTAAATGTAAAAACAAAGTTTGTACTTTTAAAAGGAAGATTAATATCGATATTTAAACCAAACATGTGCCACTGAAAATTTAATTCTAATAAAATAGATATATATATAACGAACTATTAAACAAAAGCACTGTTTTTATGGAAAATAACTTAATTAAGAAGAAATTAAGAAATCAGACACACACAGGATTTAATGTGTTTATACAACCTCTGACAATAAATTTCATTGAATAAACATGTAACATTAACGTAGATGAAATATTGACGAAAGTTACCTTAATGTCCTCAAAATAGTCACCTCCCACAACTATACATCATTACATGTCCTGGAAATTTCGCAAGAAATCTTTTTTTGGGATGGAGTTCAAAAACATCGTCCTGTTTAGTTGGATTTCAGGAATATCGTCAAATCTCTTTCCTTTAAAAGCGAGTTTGAGTCGTGGGAATAGGCAGAAAATTAGAGGATTGAGATCTAGCGAGTGTGTGGATGTTCAATTTGTACCCCCACCCCACCCCTTTTTTTTGCCAGGAACTGTTTGACGATATTGACTAAGTGCGAGCATTGTGCCTTGAACAAAAATCCATGAACCTTGTGCGTATTAGGGTTGTACCCTGCGTAAACGCTTCATGAAATGGGTCAAAATTTCAATGTATTTGCAGCGTTCATCGTCGTTCCCTCAGGTAGAAATTTTTGTGGATAAGGCCTTGACTATCAAGAAAGATGATGAGCATCGTTTTGATGCTTATTTTTCTGCTCTTACCTTTTTCCGAGAGGTGATGCAGGAGAACGCCATCCTATGCTTTTCTATTTCGTTTCCGGGTCATACCTGAGGTACCAGGCCTCCTCCTCAGTGACAATACAGTTCAAGAACTTTGATGCTGCATCCACCATTTCGACAAAATCCTGCGAAGCAGCCTCTAAATGTGCCTGTTTCTGATCGTCAGTCAAGTGATGTGGCACAAGACGACAACACGTTTTTCTCATACCTAAATTGATTTGTCGCACGGATACACGGTCATCAGCTATCATGCGCACAGTTAATCGACGATCTTTCGGGATTAATTTCCACACTTTCTCAATGTTTTCATCACTGACAAATGTCGCCGGTCTTCCGGGATTGTCAAAAACACATTCCCGGCTTTCTCGATAACGGTTGAATAACTCGTACACATAGTTCATGGACAGGATCTTCATAAACACGTACCGGCATCGCATAAATTCCTTTCAGTATCTTGCCAAGCTTAAAACAAAATTTTAAATTGATATTTTCCATACGTTCATTTTCCTATCCTCAGTTGAGAACCAACGTACTAAACAAGCACTTTGTAAAACAAGTCTCACACGGAACACAAATGAGTCTCAACTGAACAATAATGGGGGCAGATGGTCAACACCTGCCGCTACGCATGTACAGCTTTTTGTTTCGCCAGTGATGCCAGATCGGCCATTCTGACTTCATTCACCGAACTTTATTGTCAGAGGTTGTATACTATGCATTGAACTATTGGTTTTACGTAATCCACAAAATTGTATGTATATGTATATGCATGCGCATGTGTGTAATGAGACATTCAGTAACAAAATACAGGCAATAAGTATTAAAAGACTGATTTTTTTCATATACTCTTGTATATCTCTATCTATTGTTCTATAATAAAATTAAGAAGGAAACATTGCAAATCTTTTTTGAAAATAATATCCCTTACTCTGAAAGCGCTGAAAATCAATTTATATAAGTATACGAATTATTTATAAGTATGGTTATAATATAAATAAAAATATGCTGAACTAAAATGAATGACTTTTATTTATAGGTAATTTTACTTAACATTGTGCATGCTAGTTATTTAATTGAAGTGTTTTTTTTTCATTCTTTCATTAAAACTGTTGTTAAGAAATGTATGAAGAAATATGTTGAAAAAAATGTTTACAATTTTTCCTGCATTAGCTCAATTATACTTAAATCCAAGAATCATTAATGAACTTTGAAAAAAACGTCTATATACATATACAGCAGTCGTAAACGAGAAGTGTCTCTCTCTCTTAAGATTTTAACCTCATAAAATTTAAAGTTTCAAATTCAGTATTTTGGCACATATTTTTAAATTAGCACTTAAAATATTAACGTACTTGCGAAAAATATAGTGCTCTTTTAAAAACTAAATTGTTATTCACTTGACAAAATCGATTTTAATATTAAGCGATAGATAAGTTGGTAATTTGTAAGCAAATATATACTCTACAAATTTTGATTCATTAACGTAATCACGTAATTATCACGTAATTATATAAAGGCAGATCATTGTCTAGTATAGTCAGACACTATTCCTGTGAAATTTGTTCGCTTGTTAACGAAAGTATTTGGTATGACAAACTTTTCATATAACTTTTTCAAACATTTTACCTAAATGATGTGAAGAACCATTTAAGGGAATCACTTCACGCAGCATATATATTTTCTATATCTGCGTAATGTTAAAAATGACCAATTGTAAGGAACCTTTTTGAAAAATTAACCAGTTGTACAGTCATGATTTATTTGTACATTTATTGCACTGTTTTCTTTATTTTAATGAAAGCATTTTTTTAAAATTTTGATTAGTTTTTTTTAAAAAAATTCATATGTTCATGTGTGTATTCATATCTATCACTCTCCTTCGGCTGTCTAGGTGATTCTTGGCTAAATAAACTTTCTTCTTACAAAGATGGAATAAGCACTTTAGTGTGTAGTTTTTCCAAGAACGCTATGTGACGTCATAACGCTCCAATGAAATCCAATCTAATTTTGTTAAAAGAGCTGAAATGATGGATTACAAAATTAAGTATTTGTGCGAATGAGTGAGTGAATATTAACGTCGGACTGTTCAGCTACACGAGGGCGTTTGGCGACGGACCTCGTAATTTTGAACCATGGACAAGTGACGTGGACGACACCTGAGCTAGCACCGCCTCTCCTAACCACCACACCACACCAACGGGAGGACGTTTGAGCTCTCGACAGATTTAACGTACCCCTACATGGTGGGTCTTTTGTGGTACTGGGCTTGTACTCGCGTGACATGGCCAACTAACGATCAGATACCTTGACTACTCGACTACCACGGACACTAAGTGTTTGTGCTAAAAGGTTTCTATTCCTGCGATTTCCGAGTACAATATAGGGCAGCTAATTAATAAATATTTTAATTGTTGTTCTAATTTAAGAACTTCTTACCATCGCTTATAAACAAAGTTTCACTGAGAAATAATGACATCTTCAAAAGTGAATCTGCTCTACATTTTGATGCAGCAGGCTTGTAAATATTTGCAAAAAAGTGTGTACTGTGTATTTGCCACAAAAGAAATTTAAATTTTTGTAAGTGCATGATTTTAACTAGATGTCATTACATAAAAGTCAATAAGATTCCTTTAAATGAAGTACTTCTTACGTTCCTGTAAAGAAAGTGGCCGAGGTAGACGAGTGGTCAAAGTGAACTTAACTTTAAGTGATCGGAATTACATTGAATTTTGGACATTTGAATCACAAACAATTTTTAAATTCATATGATTTGGCTGTGAGATATTATTGTAGGTTTGAATCAACATGTTTGTGAACAAGTGTTTTCTATTATGAAGGTAATAAAATCAAATATCGCTCAAAATTACTGATTTGTACCTAAGAAGACAGAATTTCGTTAAAATTTTCAAGATACCTAATCCAAATTTAGATAACTGGGTAAAAAAAAATACGAATTCCAAGGCCGCACTAAGCAAGTAGTGGCCTTTTAATAATTATTCCGAATTAACAGTTTAGAGTTAATTCTTTTTATATCCAACCTAACTAATTCTGAACTCGTTAAAAACTTATTAACCATAAAATATCAGATTTTATTTTTTCTTTATATTTAACTTAATATCTTTAACTTCCCACTACTTAGAATTAAACAAAAAATGTGCTATTTGCGTAAAAACTTCATAATATACCTATAAGTAACATTTTTCCATATTTTTTACTTGTTCGAAAAGTTGGAAGTGACACGCATAACTTTTTTTTTATCAGATAATGGCACTCTTCCCAAAAAGGTTGTCCACCTTTGATCTAGACTATATCTGTGAAGTAATAAAAATATGAGCAGTGGAGTACCTTCAATTGTGGTCAGAAAACCTATTGGAAGCATGATTACACTAGCATGAGTCTCGTATTTTTGAAACACGGTAAGACAATGACAATTATACCTGAGTTGGTATTCCACATCCCACCAATATAATGACTCAGAGAGCTCCGACACATTTAACATGTGGCCGTTCCAAACGGCTGATCTTTTTAGAAATCAGGATTCCAACTTGCGGCTCGAATGAAATATTGCTTGTCACGAGTTCAATTCATTAGATTTCTCGTCTACTGCAGACACTCCAATCATTGTTTTAAATAAAATGCATGCCTTATTTTTCTTTTCACTTTTAGAGATCATTTACAAAATTATTTTGTAACGCAGAAAGAAAAAAAAAGATCGCTAGGCTATATTTCTTAATTAACATATACCGATTGATTCATAAATAGTGTGATCAATTTCGGAGGATCATAAATTTTTATTGAATGAAGTTATTTACATGGAATTTTCAATGTGGTTTCCTCTAGCACAGTGCACTTTACGTAAGCGTTTCGGCTAGTGAGTAAATATTAACGTCGCACTGTTCATGCTACATGAGGGCTTTTGGCGACGGACCTCGTCATTTTGAACCATGGTCAAGTGACGAGGACGACACCTGAGCTGGAGATTATTGAATAATGCTGTTTGGAATTTGATAGAAGGCCCAGTTTAACCGAAAAAAGGGTGCAAAATTTAGAAAATATAGAATGCAACGATGAGAAGAATGAACCAATTCTTTCAACCAAACCAAGAATAAAAAACTTATTAGTATGCAATGAGGAAATTTTGTGGGAGAAAAAAATCTTTGAGCTGACAGACTACTTCGTTAGATTTTATGAAACCTTCTACATCAAAATATCACTTCGGTTTGTGATTTTGTATTTGTGTTATCCAACATATTTTCTTTTCCAAATTATTATTTTATTTCGTCTTCGGCAACAAATAAAAATAATTTATACGTCTTTATATGTGAAATTATACAACGAGGTCTCTGGACACAACAATCCATTTTGCAACTTCAATGAAATGTTGATTTAACTAAATTAAATCTTGTACACACACACACAAACTAATCTTTTTTTAAATCGGAAAAATCCGAAACAGTATTTGAAATGTTTGCTCAAAAAGCATCTTATTTAAAACAAATATCAAAAATCACAGTTTATTATTTACTCACAACATCCATCTATCCATACATATACGTATATCTATATATATATGTGTGTGTGTGTGAAAAGAGAGAGAGCAATAAATTCACACCACCTTATATTTTATTTTCATTCACCAAATTCATTTCGATCTACCTTCTCACATATCGATAGCTTCTATTTTTAAGTATAAGATGAGTTCGCAGAAAAAAATCCGGTAATTCTTTTTTTAAAAAATCTAATAGCTTGACCACTTTAGCCTTTCCCGTTTTTTTTCTTTCCTTTGTTGACACGAGCTACATAAGGTGCCAAGATTTCGGGTACTGTACAATCATGATTTGGAGTAATTAAATCAACATGATTAAAATAAATAAAATTCAATTAATGATTGCTTTTTTCAATTCCTACTATTAACTCACACACTCTTTTTTTTAGTATAATTCATTTATTTGTTTGTTTATTTATTTACTTTGGTGGAATTTTCAATCGTTAATAAAATACATTTTAAAGCGCTCAATTGAGCTGAAATTTTATGTACATGATTATTTTGGATGACAATACAATATAATTTTTTATAATTAATAAAAATTATGATTAAAACAAATTATTTAAAAATTACAAAATGAGCCACGTTGGATCATTTTTCATATTATAAAAAACTTGAAAAGGTTTTTTCTCAGGTTTGAAAGCATTCAGTGTTGAACTGAAATTTTATATACACGATTGTTTTGCATGATAATAGGATGATAATAATTAATAAAAATTAATTACCACTTAATATTGTGATTCTGTCATATGTATAAACATATTTATATTAATTGTAACTATTTAATAAAAAGTAGCTATAAAATAAAAAATTTTCTTAGTTGATCTAAGTAGGAATTGACTTAATTTTTTTTTATATTACTTGTTATTTTCAAGAAAACAAGTTTCCTCCTTATTTATTGAGCTGCAATCTGAAGAAACTGTCCAAAGCGTGTATATATTTCTGTGCTAAATATATAACTTTTTATGTTACTATATACCGCGAACTACTATCTTCAGATAGATGTTTAAATAGAATTTGTTTCCATGACATTTTTTATTTTTGTACTAATGATTGTATTCACTGTTTTACGTACTTTTAGAATATATTTTTATTAATTATTATCTTGAAATAGGCCTTAGAAATTTTTTGGAACTTTTGAAAAAAGCTTCTAAGCATTCTTATATTTCTGGACATTTTTAGGTGTGAAACCTTTAAAATAGATCGCATGTATTAATTGGAATATATGCGGGCATATCAGGGTTGCAGCTACCGCCGTATGAATGATACAGGGCCCCAAAAAGTGTAAGAAAAAATCTTTAAACGTTAAGGGGCCCCTAGAAAAGGCCCCTAAGGAACTTTGATACAGGGCTCACTCAGGACTTGTTACGCCAGTGGTGCATATATAAATAAACACTTTTATAAACTATTTTTTCTTATATATAAAATTTTTAAACAATTTTAAGTTAATAACATAGGGGCTATATTAGACTCAAAGCATATTTTACTCTAAACTTTCCATTGCTTTGTACATACTGTTAGATAAAAATTCAGGATATTTAGTGTAAATAAGTTTAAATACTTTCTCATTAGTATATAACTATAAAATACTAAGTTGCTTAACCTGCATTTTTCCAATTCTAAGGATGCTTTCAACTTTTTCTTACTAGGATCGCTATTTTTCTATATTCACCAGCTGTACTTTAATTAAAATTTAGTTTGTATTTTATGGAAAATATATAGATAATTTTATTTTTAATGTAAAGGAGTATTTTTTAAATTTGAGCAGAAATTAAAACTTGAATTTTTTAAAAAAATAAATTTCTTTGTATATTCATTCAAGAAAGCACTTTATAGCTTTTTGGATTTTTCAATATGTTTCTGCAAATTGAAAAAGAATCAAGTATCCCTTTTTTTAGCATTACGCCAAAGACAACGCAATTTACATACAACTGTTTAAAAGTATTTTTTTAAATCTGTTCTCCTATACATAAACAGATTACTTTTGATTTTGTCTTTTACTTCTTTCTGTATTTTATGCTTATTTATAAAATAGGATGGAATATAAAACAACAAAAAGGGATTATTGTTGAAATGATGTAGTAGTCAGGATGAAATGTAAATTGATATATATAGTACACTGTCAAAAATTTTCTTGATTTCATTGGAAATCTTTGAAAGCCATATTAGTCTTAAGCTACATCAGCTTTCTATTATTCTGCTCAACAATAAAATCAAACCAGATCACATTAAAAAGTAGCTTTTCTACCACTATTTAATTGCATTCTATACTTTCTGATTGAGTTAACGAATAATAAACATTATATAAGATGATAAAAGTAATATTTGTATTTCCGGTAATATATTCAAATTTGTATTTTCGTTGAAGATATTTTTTACGTTGCAAAAACTTAGCACATTGGAAACCCGTCGTGAAAAATTGCAGAATAAAAAATAAACTATTGCAAATTTTTAAAAAAATTAATTATAATTAGGCGATTTTTCTGATTAATAATTTTAATGCTTTGATACCGAAGACACTAGGATTTCATTTTAGTAATCCTGGATTTTTTCTCTTGCAACGACTTTTATCGTCTATCAATTGATATTCTCTAGTTCAAATGGTTTTAAAATCAAGACGATTCTTCCTCATATACAAAAAATAACTTTTTAGTCTTAAGGTATCCGACTGCGTTCGGAATCGTGATTTTAAAAAAGCTCATAAATGGATAATTTTCAGGATATTTAGTGTCACAGATTACATGTATAAAATTGTTTTAAGAACACACATTTTGACAAAAAAAAATTATTTAAATACAATATTTTGGCAAAAAATTAACCAAAATGACGAAGATTTTCAAAATGTTCTCCTTTTGTGAAAAAACAAGCACCTATTATAATAATATTTTGCCTGTACTTAAGCTCAAGCTTCTGTACAGAGGAAGCTCAACTATGATTTTGAACAATTCACATTATTTTCAGGTTACAACTAGTGAAATAATTATCGGCGTTTTTCTTAAATTTCTCCCCTCTGTTGTCGTAAAACATGGATAAACCCACTTCTAAGTTATATATTTCAAAAATTCTAGTTGATCCTTTGTAAAGAGGTCTGAGCTATATACAGGCAAAATATTATTATAGTAGAAACAATTTTCGCAAAAAGGGAATATTTTGAAAATGGGTCGTCTATATTCATTTTTGTCAAAATATTCAACCTTAAATAATTTTTATTGTAATACTTATTCTTAAAACAATTTTATATACATTTCTAATCGAAGTGACACTAAATATCTAAATATTCATTTATACGCTTTTTGAAATCCGGGTTCAGGCATAGTGGTTGCAAGTTTCAAGGCTGCTGGGCCGTGGTTTTCATTTCCATATTTTATTTTAACATGACTGGAATTAAGTAATGTAAATCTCTCATTAAATGGTGTTTAATAATTAAAGTTAGTTTGAATGTAATTGTGCTTTTATCAATGGAAAAACGAAAAAGTATAAAGAACTTATCTATCACCTAACCATAATTTGTGCTAAACATTCCATTTCTCAATTTACACAATTGCTCCGTTCTATAAATGATACAAATTTAACTATGTCTTCCAGTTAGATAATATTAATTGTAAGAAAATGAGTATATATAATTGAATCTCTGTGTAAAATGCTTCTCTGACAATTAATTGTTTCAAATAATACTTGGTTAATTTCTACTATGCCTACCAGTTTATATATACTTTGACTAAAAGTGCATTACGTATTTTTATAAAAGTTTTGCCCCTATATATATATATATATATATATACATATATATATCTTTATTCAATAGTGCCATCACAATTCAGGAGGTTTATTTGATTGTTAATATAAACATTTATGATATATTAAAAAATGCATACATAATATGCTTTAAGTGTATTATCCATAAAAAAAAAGTTCCCATTGAAAGCTATGGTATGCCAAAAATCGTTTTTATGGCTTTTTACTTGTAAAGATCTGACTTCGTGAAATCAATTTCTGTAACATCTTTGTTATAAAAAATAAATATAGAAGAAAAAAAATGACAACTTAAGGATGCTGAATAACTTTAAACCTACTTCAGAACATATAATAATCTCAAATGATTCTAATAACGCATTAAAATTCAACTCAACCAAATTTTTGTTTTATATCAACTTTTATTTAATTAAAGCCATGTTTGGATGACTGGTTTTTCAAATCTCAAATCGTAATTAAATAAAATATGTTAACAGTAATACTTTTTAACACATTTCTTATTCTTAACGAAGGATTTTTTTTTTTATTTCTTGTACCAAAAGGGGAGCTATAGTTATACAAATGTTATGTTTAAACTGAAAGTTCACATTCACATAAACTACAGATATAGATGCCAGGTAAATTGTCATCATTAAAGGCTTCAACACGAAAATTTTTGAGTACCTTTCCTTTTATCTGCTAAACCAAACAAGGTGAAAGAATGCTTTCTTATCTGTATTTTGACGTAAAGATAAAACTGAAAATGCTCATTCTTCGTGAAGGTGAAAAGATGAAAAATGTTTCCTGTGTTTCATGCAGACTGTTTCAATGCAAGATTAACGGTTATTGCACTGCTAATGTGACTGCGAAGTAGCTGAAAATATAAGAAAATATTCTGTTGTTCAAAGCATATACATTTCCTAAGCAAATTTTTAGGCAGTTAAAAGTATTTCAAGCATGAATAATCTTAGTGCATGTAGCCACATTAAACGAATTTTATTAAAAAATCAAATGCCAAAGTTTCGAATTAAAAGTAAAAAAATTCATATATATTTATTTTTTTGCAAAATTTAAAGTTAGTGTTACTTTTATTTGAAAGAATACTTCGAACTCTCTACTCCTTTCAAATTTCATACCGTTTTAGTTACCCTCATATCAAAATGGACATACCTACTCCCATCACTCATCCAAAATACGACATTTCATTTGGAAAGTATTTGGCATTTTTAGGAAATGAAGACAAATAACTACGCATTTAGCAATTATTTAAAGTAGCCAACTTTACGAGGGAATTCAAAAGAAATATATTTTTATTTTGCTAGTTATTCCCTCGAATTGTGAGGTATGCACGAAATTTGTAATTCAAATACTTTTCTACTATATTTGTAGTTTCTAATTGTATTAACAGTTGTTATTTTTTTTTATCATTCGGGATGGGGGGTTCAGGATAGGTACTTCACATATTTTTCGGGTGGAAACTTGAATATGTAAGAGTTAAAAATTAGTTTTTAGTAATACCAATTATTTTTGGAGCAGAAACACCGATTATTGGTTTTATTATTTTATTGTTTCATTACACAAGTGCTAGAAGATTGAGTAATAAAATATACCTTTATTCTTAAGTACCAATACTCCAGTACTGATTAATAATATAAATACTTAAATATAATCTCAAAATAATAAATGTATTAAATAATTTTGTCTTATGAATATTTATTACTTATGCATTTAAAAAAGCATATGAAGTTAATTGTTAAAAGTTAAAACATAATATATTTTTAGTTAAAATTAAATAAAAACTTTTTTTTTTCCCTTTTTTTTTTTTTTTTTGTAAACAAGATTTTTGACTTATTTTGGATATCTTTGTTTTTTTATTATTGATCACAAGTGAAGTAACCAAGAAGGGATATTTATTTTTATATCAGATTAAACCAGGCATTTTGAAATCCTTTTAAACTTTGAATAATTTTACGTATTTTTTTTTAAATTTTTAATTATTGTATGCCATTTTTTAAGGTATTCGACTACGTTCGAAACCGGGATTTTGCAAAAGCGTATAAATGGATAATTTTCATGATATTTAGTATCACTTAGATTAGAATACATGTATGAAATTGTTTTAAGGACATGTTGACAAAAAAAATTATTTAAATACAATATTTTGACAAAAATGAACATAGAATACCCATTTTAAAATTTTTTTTGTAAAAAAAATTTTATTTTTAAATTTTTGCCTTTTATATAACCCCTTGAGGTTAATAGAATTTTAAAAAAAATAAAAACTTAGAATGGGCATCCTTGTTTTACGAGCAACAGGGGAGAAAATTTTGAAAAAAACGCCGATGATTATTTCATTGGGTTTTTAACTCTGAAAATAATGTAATTTTTTAAAAAAAAAAGTTAGACTCTGGGGGGGGAAATTTTATAAGCCCACACACAAAAAATATTTTTATTTTAAACATTTTTTTAAAAAGAACATTTTTTAAAAAAAATTTATTTTAAGTTAATCTTTTTTAAAATATTGGCTTTGAATAAATTTTTTTTTCAAAAAGTCCTTAAAAAATTTTATACATATATTCTAATCTAAGTGACACTAAATATCATGAAAATTATCCATTTATGCGCTTTTTAAAATCACGGTTCCGAAAGTAGTCGGATACCTTAAGTATTCAAACATTTCATCATGTTTTTTTTTCAAATATATGAAAGGCATATGTTATACATATATACAAATCATAATAGCATGCAAAACGTAAGCAACGAATGTATTTCTAAACATATAATCATGAAATTTTTGAAAAGGATCAGTACAGTTGAAAGACAGTTCATTAGATAGGGGATGCATCTATATATATATATATATATGTATACTGATATCATCACTAAGACATCAGAAAGAGCATCGCCGCACGTTAAATCGTGAAATTCCCTGGCTCAGTGCCAAGACAATTTAGAAGGAAAGAAGAAGAGGACGCCTTTCTGGGCAGTCCCTGCAATTGAAATCGTACATTCATAATGGCTACAAGAAACAATCAGGAAACCTTTCCACTTGGTAGAATAATCGGCAAGCTTGAAGCGGGGCCTAATGTGATGAGTATTGCACAAGAGTTTGTAATTGACAAAATAATAGTTTCCAGAACTTGGAAAGCTCTTCAAGGGACAAGTACTGCTGTAGAAAGGTTGGCGATGCTCAGTAGAGGAAACCAAACGTAAGTGATGATCGGTATATCGTTTGGCAGGCGAAAAAGACCAAAACCAGACCTAGGGTAACATTGCTCAGCAGCTGTGTACCGATACCGGATGACAGGAATTACGATTTACTGTAGCTAGACGCCTGCAAAAAGGCGGCTTATTCGCACCGTTCTGAACGCAGCATATCATTAACAGCAGCCCATTGGTGGCACCGTTTACAATGGCGTAAAGAACATAAAGAATGGACATCTCGTGAAAGAAGTTGCGTTTTGCTTACTGATCAGTCATTTCAGTATGAATAATAAAGGAGGGAGGTATGGATACGGTTTCCTCTCACTAACATTAGGGAAAGAGACCATTGGGGTGTTTCTGGAGTGTTTGTGTGGGGAATCATTAAATTGAATGGAAGAGCGAAGCTCTATATTTTTGACAGCAGTTCACTTGCCGAAGATTCTTACTACGATGAAATTATCCTCCCACATGGGCTTCTTTTCCGAGGTGCCATTAGTCCTCACTTTGTTTTTATGAACAGCAATGCCCGTCCACGCAGGATTTCTGCTATTGAAGAGCTTCTAGAAAGTGAGGATATCTACAGAATGGATTGGTCAGAATGCCGACTTATTCAAATCCCATTGAAAATGTGTGGGATGCTTAGGGGAGATGCCTGGTTACATGATCTTATCATCTGAAGAACCAGATGCTCGTTGAGAAAGAGGAACTCTTAAAATTATGAAAATTTTCATTTCTTTAAATATTTTCAATAATAGCTGCTTCCTTTTGATTAAAATATTTAATTGAAAGGAATCAATTTGTTTGACATTGAATTTTTTTTAAAATTTCTACTAATTCATTAGTTTTATCTCGTACATTATTTGCGTCTCTATTTTTTCTCTTACCTCTTATACACCTTAGGAATTTTCTTAAAATTTCCTTAGCTATATTATTATAATAAAAATATTTATTATATTATTTTTAATAACGTGCACACACACAATGTGTTTTTACTATAGTGCATTACATTAAGGCCTTCTGTGTGTGTGTGTGTGTGTGTGTGTGTGTGTGTGTGTGTGTGTGTGTGTGTGTGTGTGTGTGTGTGTGTGTGTGTGTGTGTGTGTAAATTGCCTTAAAACTTTTAATGAAACTATTTTTTCACCATAGTCTATATATATTTTGTGTTTGGAATAATCTTAATACGTACTTCAGCATTTTGAAAACTGAATTATAAAATAAGTATATCTTCTATATGAGTTTTTCAATACAATTGAAATTTTTTTCAAGGCCGGATTAACCCTTATGTTAACTTAGACGTTTGATCAATATATTTTTAATGAAAATTCTTAATTTCAAAAAGTAATTACAATGAAAAGTCCAGCGTAAATTAAATTTAAAATTTTTACAATATTGATTTTCACTAAGCCTTTTATACACATTTTATATCTTCGATCTCCTTAATATTATTAAATCTTAATTTTAAACTATCATGTCATATTTTGAGTCAAAATAAGATAGTTATTATAAATATTAAATTTATTGTCATGCATATATACTTTACCACGCCTCTATTCCAGCCCGGGGTTCAAACCCCGGGCTGGACAAGGTCGTCTCAGCCTTTCATCCCTTCAGTGGGTCGATAAATGAGTACCATGCTTGCTTGGGAACTAAGCAATAGGGTTTTGCGTCAGACTGACCACCTGACGGAACATCTGCTCATGCACCTCAATGCTCAAGATCGTGTTATCATTCTAGAAGAGATATATTCTTGTAAGCTTTAAAATATCCAAAACTATTATCACCCAACGCATTAATATGTTCTTCATTTTTTCTAATTTTTAATTATAATTCTCTTCAATTATAAAATCACTGCGTTCTATTTATTCCTGTTATAACTCTATCCATTAATATACTAAGTCTTATATATGTACAAATATGTATAAGTCACAAATTTCTGTAATGATTGTTTTTTAAAGAGTAAATATAAAAATTCACATTTAAAAACGGGTTTTCAATAATTCAAAATAAGCAATTATTTTTTCGTTATTAATAATTATTTTCACCCAAAAAATTAAATTTAAAAATCCCGGAAAAAATTCAAAAATATTCAACCAAATAATCAAACACATGTCTCAAAAATAGCACAATAAGAACACAAAAAAAGTTATTTTATATCGATGCTGTACCTACTTTATCGATATATCTTGTTTTGGCTTGCGGGCCACATTATGGCAGCTGAGGATACCGGATGGCCACACCTTTTTAAAATGATTTGATTTTTTTATAAAAATAACAAATATAAGTTAAATAAAATATTGTCAGTTTTAATTAATTTATTTATTGTTCTAATTTCATATTGTCTATAGCTGAAAGCACATTTAATTTTAAAATCAGTTTAATGCGACAAATGTATCCTATCATACTTTCCTACAACAAATTTTTAATATCACGAGTGAAACTGTCAAAATTTTCATCACATCCTGCAAGTTTAGCCAACTTGCATCTAGATTTACTCTTGTTGATCTTCATGCACTAAAAATGTTTCTCACAAATATATGTCGACTCAATTATAAAGAACAATTTCTTCATACGTGGACATTTTTCAGCTGTCAAGGATTTGTCAATGTTATAGTATTAAATATTTTCGTCACACTGTGATCTGACTTCAAGTCAATAAGTTCAAACTGTAGCTCGTCAAGTGCTGTATCAATATCAGCAGTAATGGGATAACAGGTCAAATGGAATTTAGGCTCAATTTTCTTAAAATCCTGAAATCTTCTTGTGACTTTGTCCTCCAAACTTTGTAGAGGATCTCTTAGTAGAAACACTTTCAGGTGCTTGTTTACCTAATAGTGAAAAAAAGACGAATTTTCGATCTCATTTTCGGAGAGAAATCTCGGATCAAAGCAGATTTTCTGACTTTCTTGGTGGGTCGCATAAAAACTCTTTGCTAAATGCTAGTTGTTAATCGCTGCTATGGAGCAAACACTAACTAAAATCTAACCTAACTGTCAGTAATTAAAACAAGCTCTAATCATAAATTTAATAACAATGTATTTTGATCTTAATCTACAAGAATATATTCATACAATATAAAGTATAAATTTTAAAGATAAAAAAAGCAACATCATAAAAGAAAACACACAAACAAAATAATATTTTACTCAAAACAATAATGCAAAAAACTGTTACATAATCTAGACTAGTAATTAAAGCAAAATATTGACATATATAATAGGGCCTTCACATGCTGTGAATATTTTACAGCTTCATAAATCAACTTTGCAAGGATGAGAGAAGAAAAGGATCTTTAAGAAATTTCTTTCCAGTTGTTGCTGGTAGAACTTCGGTGACGATAAAGAGCCATGGGCGTTTTCTCGTGAATTTATAAGTTGCATGGAATATAATCGGAATATGTCGTGCCCTTTATTGTCAATATTTAATAGTTAAGAAAGACTGAGTACTCATTTAAATAGGTATTTACATTGTGACATCTAGTAATCAGCAAAATTAAAACAATTTACTAAATAACAGAATGTATAGGCATCATTGTGTTGAAAATGATGAAGACTTCAATCATTTTTATTGATTTTTAATCCATACATATGTAGGATTCAATAGCTGCTCTAAATTACAGCTTTTAATAGGTGTTGGTAACTCTAGATCTATGTTATAAGTCGTACAAAAAACCGTAGTACACTTACGAGTTAATCATGTTGACTCCCAAAAATGAAACATGTCTTATTTTAGATACAATTATTTACTAAACTGAATTATATGATAGAAATCCAAAGTGATTGATTGATTGATTGAATATTAACGTCGCACTGTTCAGCTACACGAGGGCTTTTGGCGACGGACCACGTAATTTTGAACCATGGTCAAGTGACGTAAACGACACCTGAGCTGGCACCACCCTCTCCTAACTACCACACCACACCAACGGGAAATCCAAAATGAAGAACACACTTGTGGATCCGACTACGTTCGGAACCGGGATTTTGCAAAAGCGTATAAATGGATAATATTTATGATATTTAGTGTCACTTAGATTAGAAAATGTATATAAAACTGTTTTAAGAATAGTATTACAATAAAAAATTATTTAAGTATAATATTTTGACAAAAAATGAACAAAGAATGACCCATTTTCAAAATATTATCCTTTCGTGAAAAATGCTTCTATTATAATAATATTTTGCCTGTATATAACTCAGACCTCTGTACAGAGGCTCAACTATAATTTTTGAAATATATAAATTAGAAGTGGGTTTATCCATGTTTACGACAACAGAGGGAGAAATTTTAAGAAAAAAACGCCGATAACTATTTCAATTGGTTGTAACTCTAAAAATAATGTGAATTTTTCAAAAATCCTAGTTCAGACTCTCTGGCGAAGCCTTTCCTTTATATAAGCGAAATATTATTATTTTAGAAGCATATTTTAATAAAAGGAGAACATTTTGAAAAAAGGTTATTATAAGTTAATTTTTTGCCAAAATATTATAAAGAGCAGTCAGTCGGGTAAAAACCTATCGGAAATCGATTTTGAGTTTTTGATATTTCTAAAATCTCCAAATCAAGACCTTTCCAATGATATAACTCGAAGCCAATTTTATGAATTAGAAATATTTTTTAAAACGAGTTTTAAAAAATAATCAGCTGATTTACCACACCCATTTTGACAGATAGAAATGTAAACATTGTTTTTTTAAAACTGGGGAAAAGTTGCAAAGCCTCAAATAATTTTTATTTTTTAATTCCCATATTAACTTTAGATAATTGTATAACTGCAACTGTTAGATTAGAGGCAATTTCGGATTTTCATGTGGGTTTTAGTAAATGTTATACTTAAAATGTAGTCATTTTTTACTGAAATTTAGGTCTTTTCTTTAGTTTAAATTCATTTTTAATTAGTTATTATTCCTGATTACTAAATCTTCGCGTGTTTAAGTAAAGTGTTAAAAGAAAAAAATTAGGACATATCATTGTGACCAGGTGAGAAATTTTATACGTAATGAATCTTTTAATTTAGTAACTGCATAAAGCATAATGAAGATAAAATGTGATGTAAAAGTATCATCCTATTTATTTTCTAGGGTAAGATTTTTTATAAAAATTGTTTTCTAAATGTTTTTTAAATTGTGTAAATTTAATGTATGCATGTAATCTGCTTCTTAAATGCAATTGTGTATACTGAAGTGACATTTTTGAAATATTTTTAAGCAGATATCATAACAAAAAAATGACAATTTTAATAAATTCATAATAATCTTATTTGCTCGCTCAACTAAAATTTTGTTTTTGAAAAAGCTAATTAATATACACTGCTGGCCAAAGTAAATACAACACAAAGAAAAACAAGAGATTGCACAACAAAATTTATTTTGTAGATAACATGTTGACCAAGTCTCAAATGATTAAATTAATAGACTTCTCTCTGTGAAGTGTGGTTCCTGCCAGAATCAGTAGCCAGAGTAGCCACCATTGTTGGAGATCACCGCTGCCACACGCCTCGACATTGATTCAAAGAGGCTTTAGATGTGCTCTTGGGGTACAGCAGACCACGCAGCTTCCACACGTTGCCAAAGTTGATCTGGTGTGGCAGCTGGGGGGTGTAATCTGGGTCAATCGTTGAGCAACCATGGACTACATGTTTTCTATCGGCGAAAGATCCGGAGAGCGAGCCGGCCAGGGAAGTAATTCAATCTGGTGATTGACGAAGAACCTTCGGACAATGCGTGCTATGTGTGGTCGTGTATTGTCCTGTTGAAATATGGCTGTGGCCAAGCCCTGAAGGTAAAGAAGGACAACTGGCTCCAACACCTCGGAGATGTAGCGCTGGTTGTTTAAAGTACTGGCAATGCGTACGAGAGGAGTGCGAGAGTGTTATCCAATACCGCCTTATACCATAATACCCGGTGCAGGACCAGTGAGGCGGTGCATAAAGCAGCTGTTCAGCTTCCTCTCTTCACGGTGTCTCCAGACTCGAATTTGACCATCGTGGTGTTGCAGACAGATGCGTGACTCGTCAGTAAAAACAACTTCATTCCATTCTGCCGCCCACATCCTTCTTTCATCGCACCATTGGCGGCGGAGACGTCTGTGGTTCTGCGTCAAGGGTAGACTAAGCAATGGACGTCTTGCGGACAGACCACTCTGCTGTAAACGGCGTCAAATGGTACCCGCAGACACTGAATGATGCGTTACAGACTCAATGTGCTGTGCTATGGTTCGTGATGTGACTGAGTGATCCGTCACTGCCATGCGCACAATTTGCCTGTCCTCGCGTGAAGTGGTTCACTGAGGTGGATGCGATTGACCACATCGGTCCATTGAACCATTCAGCATCCAGCGGTCACATATCCGCATTACAGTTGTTTGGTTTCGTCCAACACGACAACCGATTTCCCTGAAAGATAATGCACAATCTTGGTAGGCCACTATTATTCCTCTGTCGAACTCGGATACTTTATCAAAAGCTGATCGCTGTTTTCTACGAGACATAACTGATCATTTTTGAAAAAACCACAAGAAAAACACAATTGCCGAACTTGAAATCGTCGAAATCTCCAAGCCTTAAATAGCGCTTTGAGGTGGCGCCACAGGCACGCGTGATGTGTGTCTGCGCTGAAATTCTAATCATTTGCATATCTCACCTCCGCTATTGCATGTTGTAAATTTCATGTTATTTGCATGCTTCCTTCAGGGTGTTGCATTTACGGTGGCCAGCAGTGTATTTAAAAATTTCACTTCTGTATAAATATAAGTGTATAATTAATACATATAGTCAAAATCTTAAGTCTTTATGTTTAATAATTTCTGAGATAAAGGTATGAGATGATGCATCAAATATGATGTTTGTTGTCTTTGCGAGAAGCTTGTTACATACTTAAAAATACATAAATTTCATGTTTAAAAACAGTTTTATTTTGGCTGTTTTAGAAATCATTTGTCCAGTTTAGAGTAACTTTTGAAGTTTAAGATTTAGAAACTGTCTGCAACAACAAAACCTAATAATAACTTTACAAAAACCCAGCGAAAACTTTCAAAATGTCGTATAATCGGGTATTTATAAATACTATCTCAAATTCACACCAAAACCATATTGATACATTTTCACATTATATTTATGATGCTTTCTGTTCAAATGTTATATCTGTAATGCGTGAAAACTACAAATTCTTTAAAAACTGATACAGAATTTGAGAAAATTTTGATGTTTTCCCGTTAAATTGCCCAGAACAGCATTTTTCAGTTTTCTTAAGATTTTTTGCTTACTATTTTATGCAAAATAAATTGCAAAGATGCTAATGTTTAATAAAACGGGACAAATACATGTTGTAATTCATTATTTTTGTGATAAAGTTGCACTTTATAGTGAAAATTCAATTTTCTCAAAAATGATGCTTTTAAAACTGTATTCATGTTTTTCTCAGAATATAATGTATGAATGTAATGATTTTTCCCCTCATGTTACTGATATGTAACTATATATATTCATGTGAGTTTTTTGGGGATTTTCCCAAAATATTTGACTGGAGTCCATATATCGTGACAAAAAATGTCAATTTTTGTAAAAATTCATAGTGATATTTTTATGTTACCTGTTTTTGAGAAAACTAAACAATATATTTTAAATATTTCACTTAATGGCAAATATTAATGTTTATTTATTGTTCAGACAAATTTTTAAGCTTTAATATTCAATAATAGGTAACTAATTACAACTCAGACGTGTAATGCTTTTCGTCGTTGTGAGAAGCTTGTTACTTGCATAAAAATACACAGACGATATTTAAAAACAGTTTTATTTTTGACTTTCTTAGAAATCTTTTGCACAGTTTAGAGAAAGTTTTGAAACTTTAAGAAATTGTGTTCGCTTGGGAACATACAAATCCATAATTAAACTTTTCACAACGTCATAAAATCACGTATTCCCAAATCATGACTTTTACATATTGATACATGTTTACAGTATATTTATGATGTTATAAGGTCAAATTTGATATTTGTAATGCGTCGAAGTTAAAAATTCTTCGCAGATTGTTACATAATTTGTGAATGCAAAATGCTAATGCTAATGAATGCACACACAAAATGCTAAAAAAATCTCGTTGAACAAAAACTGAAAAATACTATATATGTATTTTCTGAACATTTTAAGGCTTTTTTGTTTCCTATTATATGCTTAAAAAATTAAGAAGATGAGAATGTTTAATAAAATAGGGCAAATACATGTTGTAATTCATTATTTTTGTGATGAAGTGCTCTTTTACACTAAAAATGCAATTTTCTCAAAATGATTGTTTTCAAACTGCGAGCACCTTTTTCTCAGAAAATACTGAATGAAAGTATTTGCAATTTTTACTGCACATAAATAATATGTAACTATATATAATGGAGCTACTTTTTTGGAGATTTTCCAAAAATATTTTGCTGAAAGGCAATTATTGTAAAAAAAAAATGACAATTTTCACAAATTTCAAAGCAACCTTTTACGATGAATTTTTTTGAAAAAGTAAACAATATATTTGAAACATTTTACCATTACTTAAATAAAAAAGCCTAATTAATATACAGACATTTTTTATATTTAACAGTTTCTGATGAACAGGTTCTTAAAATGGCTCAATTTAACATTGTCGGTATAGGGGGTACCGACTACCCCCTATAATTTTTTTTTGTCAAAATGTCCTTAAAACAATTTTATGCATGTATTGTAATCTAAGTGACACTAAATATCATGAAAATTTTCCGTTTATGCGCTTTTTTAAAATCACGGCTCCGAACGTAGTCGGATACCTTAATAAGAACAAGCACCCTTCTTGTGGATAATTAAGCTTAAGCATATGCAGAAATCAGCCATTTTCTAAAGTTATGACTCTTGCGAAGACGATGAAAACTGGCCAGTATTTAATGGTTTTCCATTCTGTCTCTTCATTCGATAATTTAAACACATTTTACATGATTATATGATTGGCACATAATTTCGTTTTAGATGTTAATAAAGAAACTCTCAGTATGTTTAAAACAAATTTACATGGCTAACACCAAATTCAAAGATATAACTACTAACTGTTCCAGCTAAACTTTATCTTGAATTGTATGTCATTCCTCAAAATTTTTAATTGCGTTTTTCTGCATCTTATCTAATGGAATGTGAACTCAGGAGCGCGCGCGTTTGCCATTTTGTTAACTAACGAAAGAAGCCGATTATGTATATAAGTAAGTTTGATAGTGCTGATTTCACAATTTAAAAATGACAAAAATAGACCCAAAATTTTGAATAATGGTTTTTTCGTTAAATTCATCATTTTCAAAAAGATTTTTTTAAAACCTTTTTTGTGATATTTTCGAGGTTATTTGATGCAAATATGATACGGAGAATTTGAAAAAGTTGTTTTTGGCTTTAGTGTATATATATATTACATGTGTACAACATCTTTTCTTAGTGTATCATTCGTCTAGGTTGAAATATTGATACAAAACATTGCAAATTTGTCAATTGATCTTTTTTTCTGTTGCTGTTCCACGCGTAAAAAAGTATATTTTAAAGTAAAAGCATTTTTATCTGAAAATGGGTTGTGAATAAAACTTTGAGAATGCCTATTGTAAACAGATAATGGAAAATAAAGTTTTAATCTCCCCGTACTTCTGGCACTTTTGATTATATTTACGGAAACGCTCTGGAAACAAATTTATCGGATTGTTCAAAAAGTGATTTCGCTCTAAGCTCATAAAAGTTTTGTTCTTTGCTGGCAAAAAACTGATCCTGGGGATTTCATGACCTCCTCAATTGAAGTAAAGTTTTTACCGTCTAAGAAATTTTGGTATGACCGGAACAAATAATAATTAGATGGTTCCAGATCTGAAGAATATGTTGGGTGAAGTAGTTTATCCCATTCAAGCTGTAAAGGCTGTGAAAATGAAATTAAGAGACACCTGTTGGGAAAAAACAAAAAAAAAAAATTGTATGAACAACCAAATATTTACATAAAAGATTTTGTCTTCAATAAATAATGATTACCTTTCTGAAATGTTTTGAAAATTAGATTAGGTATAGTAATTTGAACGCTGTTTAATATTGAAGTGTTAAGATTATATATATTCCAAAATAATAATACTAATAGTTGATAATAATGTACAGTAAGACTCCGCTTAACGCGTGAATACGTTGCATCAAAGTAGTGCGTAATATGAAACAGCGTTAAATGAGGTTATCTCGTCATTTAAATAATGGGGTTAGGGGAAGATGGGTAGAAAATTGGTCAAATATTTTACCATTAAATTTATTAATTATGTTTTTTATAACAAAACCAAAATTTATTTCTTACAAATATAGAAACATAATAAACGAATATGCATATAAAAATAAATAAAACTCTAATTCAGTATGTTTACATTTCAGATCATTCAGTCTCTTGTGTATTTCCAATTTTCTGCCATTTTATCAAGAAGGTTGATTAGCTTAATGGCATTTTGCGTTCAGTTTCGTCGACAATCCATATGGAAAGTCTTTTATCCATTTCCTCTATTGTATTATTTCTAGAACGGGTAATTCTAGTTACAGAGCTTGTCGTAGTTGCAGTTACCGATGACAGTATTTTTTCTTTATTCTTAAGAATGGCCCTTATTGTTGAAGTTGCCAAATTCAATGCAGCACCAATTTGAGATTGACGTTCACAAGTATCTAATCTTCTAATTACTTGCATTTTAGTTTCTAGTGAAATTCTTTTTTTATGCTTTCTTTGTTTTCGTGTTTTTTATTATCACCCATGATAAAAATTAAAAATCATAATATTTGTCACTATAGCAATCGTTATATTATATAAATTTATACTTATAATAACGTCAACAAAGGTTTGAAACGATAAAAATACTTTCGTATAATACCGCCGGAAAAAAGAAACACAGATAAACTGCTTCGGATATCGTGAAGCCTAACGCTGCGTGCTATTTTGGGAATCCCACAATTCAAATAAAAGAGCGTTAAGCCGAAACAGCGCTAAACGAAACAGCATTAAGTGGGGTCTTACTGTAATTAATAATGTATAAATGTATTTAAAAAAAAATCATGTTTTAGGTCATGGGTGGAGCTATTTTGGGTCTTGGAATATGGATAAGGAGCGATTCGGACTTTTGGGAGTACCATAAAGGCTTGGATATACCCCAGTATTATCAAGCCTGCTATGTGGTTATCACTCTTGGAGTTGTCATTTTGATCATTGGCTTTTTTGGATGCTGTGGTGCAGCTTTGGACAGCCCGTGCATGCTTTTTACCGTAAGTATTAAATGTGGGAAAAATGTAGATTTTTCACTTAAAAAAACATCTTTTACGTTATAAGATCATTTTAAATTTTTGACTCCAATGGAGGATTTTATGATATAGTTTTTTGACAAGATTAAAAAAAAGTTTATGTTGATCATAATTTAAACTATATATATATTTGACTTTTGTTTGAACTTTGTTGTCAACAGTTAAGAAATTATTTTTTTTATTTTGAGGAGTATTTCATAAAGTTTTCATAAATTATCTGCAAGAGTCATCAATGTTGAAATTAATGGACTTTTTGAATCAAAAATTTATATACCTATTATTGACTACTTTATCATTTTGATGATTATTGCAGTAATCAAACATAAAAAAAATGTTTATTGCTTTTTAAGCTAATTATATGCATAAATTTTCAATAAATTTCAACAGATACAATGTTATTTTATAATTCACAACTTCTATTGTTCTTTTAAGGTTACACGGTACCTTTTTTGAAAAAAGTTTTAGAGGCAGTAATATTAAAAGTAATTTATATATTGGTTTCAGTCTATATTATTAAATTGATTCTGAAAATAAAAGGTCAATTTAACAAACCATTATTTTAAACTCTTAAAGAATTTAAAAATTTTGAAGTTTCTAAAACACTTTTATAAATTACTAAATTTTAAAACAATTTAACTTATTTCCGTTTTTAGATTATTGGAAACAAAAATTAGTACAGAATTGTAAATTAGTTTCTTTGTTGAATTTTAATATTGTTTCAGTCAAACCAGGAAGAAAAGCACGAATTTTTTTTTAATATTAGCCAAACTAACTTAAATAAGCATTAGTTACTTTATATCAGTAACATTTTTTAAAAACTAATACTAACTTTTATAGAATATGTTTATAAAAGTATCTACAAAAAATTTCAAGACTTTATCTTAAACAGGCAAAAGTCTTAGGGAATAGAAAACACATTTTCAAAAATAAAATTCTGAGAAAAACACATTTAAAGTTTGTAAAGGCATAAACAAAAACTAATAATGCCTGTAATGCTCTAATTTTTTATCATATTATTTTACAACTTATGTAATACATGGAAACACTACTTTAGTTAAATATGATTGGAAATACTTATTCAAAATATGTTTTTGCAAAATATCGATACTACATTAGTTACGACGACAGAATTATTCTGCTTAAAGTTATCATGATATTTTCACAAAGTTTTAATACACAAAACACTTGCACAAATAATCATGACATAAAAGTTAGAAACCACCAGTTTTGTACACAACGCCTAGTTTTTTTTTTTTTTTTTAAATTTTAAGCCAACGCAATTTATCAGGTTTAAAATGTATAGATTTTATTTAATTTCTAAAATAGGTATTCTCCTATAATCAGTAAAATAGGCTAGATGCTTTTTGATAAGAAACTTGTTAAAAGGTAGTTAGTAATGCGTTCAAGAAATGTTTCTAGCGTTTTTTAATGTTCCAGTATTAAACTCTTACTTGACACGGCAATCATCACATGACTTCTAGAAGCAGTATTTTCTTTGAAGCATTTTTCCCAATCAATGAATGCAATGCTTCATTAGAATTTTGCCCCAAACCTCTGACACACTTGTACAGTTGTTCAATAGAGGATAATCACTGATAAATTGGTAAGATTTTGGGCAAATATTCTTCATTGAGGGGAGTTACCGAATCTTTATGATAACGTTGTTTCTTACCATGCTCTAATGCTGACTGGTTGAAACACCAAGAAACTACACTAGAAGGGCACATTTTATGTTAGGATTCTGATCTGTTGATATACCAAATGAAATAGAGTAGCATAAATTGCTGTTTTCTTGGCCTCTACATCACGTTTATTATTAAGTACTGCATTAGTGTAATATTTTGTAGTTTTTTTTTTCTATCTCTTCCTTCAAACTATCAACTATTATTATTCTTTCCTCCCAAAGTTTGTCCTTTTACCTTTTACCTGCCAATCTTTCACTGACTGCCACGAAACTGTTCCTAATCTTTTACTTGCATGGTTCATGCATTCTTTTTTAATTTCTACTTCCCTTCCATACATACTTCTTTCTTTTAATTCTAAGAATGCCTTAGAATCACCATCAGAAATCAAGGTTATGCATCTGAAACCAATGCTCTCAGATCTTTGCCATAATTTTCCAGTGGCATTTTTTTCCATTGCACCAGATGATCCGACACTTGCCGCACTACAAACACCTTGATGTCTTTCATACCAATTACCAACTCAGCACTACTGTATTCTTCAAGTACAAGTTTATTTTGCTAATATTCTTCACACCGCTTCACACACACACATAGTCTTTCACAAAACCAGCCAGCGTGTCAATAACACATCATATTCTGATTTTGATAACACATCATATGTCCTTTTTTCAACCAACTTCCATCATATGACACTTCTATATCGACGATTTCCTTGTCATTCTTCGAGCCTCTCTGACATCTAGCAACATCAGATTTGATGCAAAGGTGCCCATTCAGAATTTTAAAAAGTTTTATTAGACATCACATGTAAATTGATATACATACAGAATTTTTCCAATTCTGAGAGAAGCCAAGTCCTAAACATAACATCCCTTGTACTAATCTCATTTATATCAAAAGGTGCCTTAAAGAATGAGGATTGCTAACATTTGATACTAGATGAAATTAGACATTAATCAACTGTTTTGAAGAGCATGTTTCACTTTTTGTACGGTAACAATTAACCCGTACAACATTCAAATAATATGCAAACCCATTTTGTTTTCAAAATTTTGAAGATGTACTGTGACAAAATTTACACAAATGATCTGTGAAAAAACTACTTAAGTTTTTAGTATCTAATGCAATGTAGTTGTGGATACATCATGGAAATATTCAGTTTTATCTACAATACATTTATTCAGAGCATTTGTTTTCTGAAATCTCACTGTAATATCAACTGAAGGCTGGTTTTTGGACTTACAATTTTCAGCAGTATTCCGTCTGTTGCAAACATTATGTCTCTAAGCAACCTGAGAACATTTTGTCCATGAAATTTTCACAACAGAACAAAATTAATTATCACAAAGTAAAAAAACACTCAAGTTGTATAAAATATGTGTAAAAATTATATTTTGGTCTTGAGAAAGACCTTTATATCAATCTTAGCCAAGTAACTATGAGAATACAAAAAACTCGAAATATAAAGCGAAATGATTTCAGTAATGAAAGTTGAAGTTAATATCCATTTCACTGAAGGAATTGATTACATTATTTTTTTTTAATGAACTTTATATAAGGATGGAAAAATGCTTTAAAATGAAACCGAAGTTAACCGCGTGCCCTCAACTGCCAAATATCAAAACTGACAATTCTCAGAAAATTTCAAATATCTTAAAAAACGGTTAGTTACCAGATCTGAAATTTGGGACAAAGCTTCCGAATCATTTTTTTAATGGGGCTGTGGATTGGTATTTTACAATTGCAGACATAGTACGTTCCCCGAGAGCTGCTGTCACTTTATAATGCGGCATCAGATTGATGGATATTAACTGCTACAATGAAATTTTGACGACCAGTTTCCTTCCCAGAGGGAGACACCTGAGCCCTGACAATATAAAATCGTACTAAGACGTTAATTTTGCGGAGGGCACCCAAGTCAAACAGGCCCTATAGGGCATTTTTCTGTGCTCTTCAATCATTTAAGCTGCAGAAAAATACAAAAAAACCCCTTTTTTTTCGATATTTTTGTCATTTTTAGGGCCTTAAGAATGGACATTAAGATGAGGAGTCCTGAGAGGTCTTAAGATGGACAAAGCCTGAAATTGCATTTTTGAAGCCAAAGCAATATTTCTAAAATGTGTGTAAAATAATAAATTATTTCAAGACAAATTTTGTTTTATTTTTTGCAGTACTTTGTTATTTTGGTTATTATTGTTTTGATGGAACTAAGCGCAGCAGGCCTTGTCTGGAAGCATGCTGATGGAGAAAAAGTAAGTATACAATATATATATATATATATATACATATACATATATAAGCACTACACAATTGAATATAAATCTTAAATGGCTCATCTATATTTATTTCTTAGCCATTATAAGGCAATTATACATTATATTTTCATGATAAATATCGTTCTTTTTCTCAATGAAAATTTTCCTTTTACTCTTTTTTGAGCTTTTATTCACTGAATTTAAGTAAATAAAATGACTAGATTTGATCATTTTGCTAGCAAACTTTAGTTAATATTCCTTACCAAATATTGCCTTTATTTTTAATCACTTTTAAAATTATTTTCTTATTTTTTCAGTCAATAAAATAATAATCTTGAGTCAAACACTAATTAATCGTTATGCAATTATTTCAGTTTCAAAATTTTCTCACCGATTCAATCAAAGCAGCCATCGATAGAAGTCAACGTGAAGATTATGACGCTATGCGTTTTGTTGAATTATTACAGTTGCATGTAAGTATTGAAAAAAAAAATTCAGTTTTAAAAATCATTAGAAAACGCACCTTCAACTTTAGTTTTTATGTCCGATAACAGATGGCGTATCGTATTAGTAATTCAGTAATAATATGACTAGCATTTTCCTCCATGTTATATGCTCGTAACTTGATTTTCGCTAATGATGTATTCAGAAAATGATAATAAAAATGAATGCAGACACATATTTTGAATGGGAATATTTAGGCTGATTTTTTGAATTGTTATACATATACTGAGAACATGTACTCGCCTTAAATGCTGTAATCGTTATAAAAAGTTAAATGCTTCTTTTAATTTTTTAAAAATTTTAGCTAGCACAATATAATTTAAGAAATCAGAAATTTCATTTACTTTGCAGTAATTTTAAAACCCAAGTCTTAAGTAATATTTTAAACTTAGATTTACATTGAGTTTTTAAAGACTTGCTTAAAAATTTAAGATTTAAAATGAGAATCCTAATGAGAAATTTTAAATAAGCACACATTTACTGTAAAAATATTTTATTCTTTGATTTATGAATCAAGTTTATTTTTTTTCAGCTTGAATGCTGTGGTGGCTATGATAAAAATGACTATCATTTGGACGATATTCCTCAAAGCTGTAGCTCAGATCGGACGAACAATGTTTTTATACACGTATGTATTTATGTATATACACACATATATATACAGTGGACCACAAATGTGTTCGTACACTTGCAACTTCCAATCAAATTTAATGCTTTTGTCTAGTAAAAATTATTATATCGGAATTGTAATTTTTTTTTATAATATCTACAACTTGTTCTTAATGGAATGACATAATCGATTTTTTTAAGAGAAAATAGTATAACTATTATTTTTAAAAATTAATAATCAAAAAGCTACTGAAAAATTACGCCACAAAAGTCTTCGTACACTTGACGAAATTCTCAACATAGCTATAAATATTGTATTTCTTTCTTAATTTGGTACTTAGTAGGATATCTTTTAGTGTCCACAACAACTTTTAAGCGTCTTGGTATAGATTTAATCAGTTTTTTGTAATTTCTGCATCGATTTTCGACCGTTCTTCTGTGATTATTGTTTTTACTTCACATTATGTGTTTATATGTCATGTTTTCTTTTTTTTAAAAAAATCAAATTCTTACCAAATACGTTCTACTGGGCTAAATAAAGTGATTGAGAGGTGTTCCATAATTTGGGAACAGTAATAGAAACACCAGCGGGTGTACATTGAGAGTAGTGCACTTGGCGTCATTACCCTGTTAAAAATTAAGTAGTCTTCAATATCCACATTTCGGGCGGATAATTTAAAATTTATCTTTAAAATAATTAAACAGAGCTCATGATTCCTAATACCATGAAAAAATACCAAATTACCTAATTCTGAGGCCAATTTACACCCCCACGCCAGAACACCTTCACTCCCATGCTTCAGCATGGAAGTGAAGGAGTTCTTGTTCCACATAAATTCATGGGATTAAACTCCTTATTTTTTCATTTACAAGCTATTATAGGCCCATCGGAACCCAAATGTTGAATTGTCTGCCATCCCAATCAATTTGCTGTCAATTTTGAATTTTCTGAAACTTAATTCCTAGGATCTAATTGTATCAATAAAACATGGAGGTAGAAGTGTTCTTGCATGGGGGTGTAAACCGGCCACAGAATTAGGTAACTTGGTTACCCCTTTGCCATCGTAGCCTTCAATTCTAATTGTTAAGTAGCAGAGTTTGGTGATGTGTGGAAAATTTTTAAATTATCTAGATTCCTGGGCAAAGTTACTAAGAAAACTGGAAGTGTCTGTTTAGTAATTCTTCCTACGAGTTGGGTGATTTTATCTATAGTGAATCCGAGTTCTATAAGATTGTTTTTAATGTCATCAATGTTGGTGTCCTTTGATTACAATTTTTATTGGTCGTTGATCTTTTGGTTTTATTACAACGTATTACTCCAAAACGTGGTTTAATGATCTGTATTCTTCAAAAGTGTTTGTGTATAGCTTAATGTATTCTCCGGACTTTTTACTTGGGAGAGTGGGGATGGCGTCAGTTAGAGTTTTTAAGGTATCCGACTAGGTTGAAAAAGTGTTTTTTGACAAAAATGTCGATTTTTTTATGATTGTAAAATAAAGCCCCAACCTTTAAGATTCCAAAACAGTCTTTATTTTAATTTTACGTAAATTAGAACTCTAGATATAGCAATTTTAATAAGTCATAGTAGTTGAAAACGAAACCGGAAGTAATGTCATCTGTACCGGAAGTGGGCGACATATGCAGTGTTTAATTATTATTTCCCTAAAATGGAATTTCAAAAACCAAAATTTTAATTATCTGTTTACTAAGCCACAGTTTGCTAATAATTATTTCAAACAATTTTGTTGCAAACGATTGG
>BMAV01007364.1:88180-104958 GCA_019973955.1 Trichonephila inaurata madagascariensis
AGTATGGGAACCGGTTGGGGCTTATCGAATTTTCGAGAGGTCGGAAGATCATAGAATGTTACGATACACTGATTATTATGGGGATGGAGATTCCAAAGCTTTTGATGCCGTGAAGGACATTTACGGGAAAGATTCTGTTACGAAGCTAGAATGTATAGGGCATATTCAAAAAAGAGTTGGAACAAGGCTTCGAAAATTGAAAAGCAGAAATAAAGGACTCGGAGGGGAAAGGTAAATTGACTGATGGTTTAATTAATAAGCTACAGAATTACTATGGAATTGCAATTCGAAGCAATATTGGGAACTTGGACAAAATGCAGTCTGCTGTTATTGCTGCCTTCTTTCATTGTTGCTCATCAAAACATCAGCCAAAACATGGACAGTGTCCTGTCGGAGCTGAAAGTTGGTGTAAATTTCAACGGGCTAAAGCTTCTAATATTGTATATCAGGATAAATCCTTGGGACTGCCACAAAATATTGTTAACACGATAAAGCCAGTTTATATGGATTTGTGTGACAGAAATCTTTTAAAGAAATGTTTACACACGGCAAAACTCAAAATCCAAACTAAAGTTTTAATGCAATTTTGTGGCAGATATTACCAAAAGAAGTTTTCGTTGAGCATCAAACATTGCGTTTAGGTTCTTATATTGCTGTTGTGCAGTTTAATAATGGCTTTCAGGGATTAATTTCCATATTAAATGAAATGGGTATTGTTTCGGGTTATTATACTGTACGGGGACAAAACACCTTCGATAATGAGCGCATTGCAGATTCGAAACGTCACTCACTGCCAACAGCAAAAACCTGCAGAAGAAAACTTAGGGCCATTCGAAAAAAAAAAATATATAAAAATTGAGGAAGAAGAAGGAATTACATACAAAACTGGAGAATTTTAAGTTGTTTTTTTAATATTTACTTTATGTAACTTATAAGTATATTTTTTAAATGTGTGTGTGTTTTTTGAAGAATGAAATTTTCACGAAAATTTTTTGCACGAAAACTGTGATATCTCCAAAACAATTATATAAAATTCAATGAAATTTGCAACACTTATGTTATAAGCCCTTGAGAGTGTAGCAAACCGCAGGTTTTAAGATACTTACATTTAATCACATTTTATAGCACTTTTTAGCTTAGAATATAGAGTAATTTTGACGAAAAATCATTGACGTGAAGTTCAAATGCTCATTAAATATTTATTTTTGAAAATATTTTTTAACCTGCGGTTTGTGACACTTCAGGTGGATCAATAAATGTATCAATGCAATTAAAATTACATTATGTCCAATATATTTTTGTTTATGCTGTTTTTTCTAAAATTAAATTTTTTTAAAAAATTTTATAAAAATAATTTTTTTTTCAAAAACAGAGGTGATGCATGGTATTTATTTGATAATTATAACTCTTTAAGCCTATTTATGTTCTTTAAAACAATAAAATTCTTCTGAAAATCAATTTTGAAAAAATTGGTCTTCGAACCTAGTCGGGTGCCTTGTGTTCCATGAAATGTTTTTTAATTTTCAGCAAGACCGGTGGTGGGAGTTTATTGGGCGTGGGTTCATTAGTGTCGTCGTTTGTGATTTGTGGATTGTTTTCAGTGGTGTTAGAGGTTCCTGCTATATCTGTAGCTTCTTTAAGACTTGCAAATTTATTTCGAGTTTCTAGGTTAAATTTCGGAATTTCAAGTAAAGGTTTTTTGACAGTTTGTGTCTCGAATTAGGCGAGATGAATTCATTTACGCTTTCCTTCCTTTTAATGGGGTTTGCTTTAGATAATTCAGGAAATTCTGAAGAATTAACTTTAGTTGGCGAGTTAAAGGGGGTTCCATGTATCGAGCAGCCAGAAGTATTACAGCGAGGTAGAGTGTTAAACTCACTTACCGCTGCGTCAAGTCGTTCTTTAAGGTATGTCTGTCTCTGGATTAGTTCTTATATCTCAGGGTCTTCCTCTTCCATGTAGGGTGTGAGGGAGTTTAAGATGTGCGTCACTCCAGTGTGCATAATGGTGTACTTACGGATGTCAGGATTGCAGAGTTGTAGAAAGTAGCAGTGCGAAACTTGTGGGGTGAAGGATCCTGAAGGAGGCATAGTCCATAATCGTGGCCTGGTCAGTAGGGAGTTCCATGTCGTAATCCGTGAAGACAAAGCGTGAGAAGAAAAAAAGAGCAGTGAAATGCTGTAAAAATACAGTGACAGTTTAAAATAGTCGTCGCCTAAATTATAGAAATTTTGAAATACGAAAATAGCAGTGTTAAAATAATCTTTCAAAAAATGATCGAATTGATCTTATGATGTTAATCACTCCAACTTGGTCTTACAAATTGATGTAATCGTCACAGCCACCTCACTTGCGCTAAACTTCTGCTATTTAAAAGGTTCTTAATTTGCATAATCACGCTTCTCTTCTGGATTTGGTTGGAAAGAATTTGCCTTTTCGGCCCCAAAGAACCCAAGAGGAGTTTTTAGTAGAAAGCGTGATGATCCCGTCACAGACGTGCTTATCTTATACTCAATAAATGCCCAAGTCATCACACCAGGTGCAAGGCTCCTATGCTGATATTGAATGAGTTAGCAACCAGAGATTTCCTCGGGGCCTCCAGACACGCATAGGCCAATAAAATACTCCACGCAGAACCTAGATTCGCATGAAAAGACGACATTGTGCCACTCCAGTATCCAGTGTTGTCGTTTGGTGCACCAGAGTCTCCGCCTCTCTCTATGTTGGATTATCAAGGGAAGCCGAAGTAATGGTCATCGTGCTGACAATCCATACCGCTGCAAACGTCGTCGCACCGTACAAGCGGATACTGGGCTTTGCTACAAATATGTCTGTATCCGGAATAATAACCCGTGATATGGATGCGTGGTTTTGCAGAACCGACCTCACACTATATCTATTTTCTCGTGCGTTAGTCATGGAAGGGCTTGAAGATCCTGCATGCCATTCAGTGTATGATCCTCCGCAACCCCATTGATTCCATATTCGCATGACAGTGGTTGGATTTCGATCAGTGCTGCGGACGATATCTCTGAATGATAACCCACACTCTCGATAGGCAACGATTTTGCCTCTACCGAATTCCTACACTTTCTGGAAAACATTTCTTCTTTTTATTCGAGGGGAATAACACACTATTTTGAGCAAATTCCAACCTTACAAAACTCCTTCCGAATGATATATCCCTTACACAACTTTTCTTTTATGCAGTACTCCAGGTGCCGTTTTTGAAATACTAATCATCCACATATCCCAACTTCTTCCTTTCATGTTATTTTGACGTTCGTTAGATCATTCTTTCTTGGTGTTGCAATTTGGATGGCCAGCAATGGCCAATTTTGATGGCCACTACAGTTACGCAAGGTAAACAACAACTCGCAAAATTAGATAAATAACTAAATTTTTAAAATATAACAGAATTTGGCGAGAAAAATTAAACTTCCGGTTTTATAATTTTTATGTTGATAAACACGAAAGAAAAAAATTAATCTATCGTCCGGTGGGCAATAACTTCTCTTATTCCAAGTTCTTTACTCATTGATTTCATTTTATTTTACCAATTTTGGATAGGCTAAAATCATGTTGTGAAAGCAACGTTTATATCCTTACTGTACCATTAAAAGGACATACGGATTTGCTTTGAAACCAACAGACGGAAAGAAACAAGGAAAGGGCACTATTGCCATTTAAAAATCTTTCACTGTATTAAAAGTAGTGTTTGAATCTATTTTGTTTGAATGCTTTGATGTAAATAGTTTCAAGAATTTAAGCAAAGAACAAATCCATATTTTGATGTGAAGGTCTAGCATAGAACCTATTTATTTAATCTACCAGTTTGACACCAGAAAAATATTTTTAAATTAAAATGAAATAATACTTTTAGAAAAGAAAGGAATGAAAGAAACATAAATACACAGAAATAATAAAATTTTCTCAATTTTCGGTCTAAACAGGCAATCAAATTAAGAAATGGTTGGAGAACCGCAAGACAAAATTGATCCCCGTAATAATTGCATCAAAAATCAGTATATATAAATATAGCTTCTAATCATTTTTAAATTCATTTCAAAACATAAATTAAGATACATCAATTTATTAGTAAGCTATTTAGTATTTTGTATACATTGTTTTGGAATCCTTCAAAAGCTTAGAGGAATTTTATTTTAAAGGAAAAAATTTTGAAATGCTCAAATATAACATTGAAACACTAAATATTCCACTAATTACTTTCCTCAAATAACATATTCTATGCTAAGAAGGTTATATAATAGATATTTTTTGCAAAAGAAACCTGTTTTTGTGTTTTGTACTTTATTAATGGAACAGAAATATGTGTGAATGGTCCGTTTATAAGTGGTTTACTTTAATTTTATGCACTTAAAAAACCATTAAAACTATTTTTCTTTTTTTCTTTTCTTTTACATAGGGGTGTGGTGAAAACATTCGTCGATACCTGGAGCAGAAAGCTGGTGCGGTCGGGGGTGTCGCACTCGGCTTGGTGTTAGTGCAAGTAAGTATACAAAACTAAGGTGACCAGGCGTCTCGCTTTTGGCGAGACAGTCCTGATTTCTTAACAATTTGTTAAAAAATAAGTCCCGTTTAAAATAAGTCCCAATTTTTGGAAAGAATGCACGACAAGCTAGGGAACGGCAGGGAAACGTGAAGGGAATAAAAGGTTTTCAACGGCCATGTGGATAATTTGTCAGGATATCGTCGTTGTCAAACCAATATCTGCTATGTTCAAAAAGTATAACTTTGAAATTTTAGATATTTTGATTTGAAAATATTCTGGCTGATGCACAAAGCATATTCATATTTTTTTAGTGACCACAATTTACAGTATAATTCTTAGAGTCCCATGGCATTCTTTTTATACTAAAATTTGGTAGGTAAACTAGTCATAATAGTCGAAATCTCTAAAACAGCAGATACTGGTTTGACTACGACGAATAAGTTTTATGTTAAGTTTGTTAATATTACAATGTTACTTCTCATAGATTATTTAGATGAGTGGATGGTACATTACAATGATATTGAATTATTTCATTGGGTTGCATTAAAACAAGAACTTAATTGGAATGATATGCAAAAATTCTTCGATCACATCACTCAAAATTTCCCATATAGTAACATTTTTGAAAATGATTTCTTAATGATCATAATTAAAATATATATATTGCGAAGGAAAAAATTAAATCTTGAGTTTCAGCAAAAATCACAATAGAGTACAAATGGTTAGAAACATTTCCTCACCTTGGTCCTTACAATAATGCACGAAAAATTGCGGAATACACGCTGTCCTTACCAGGAACAAATGTTGCAACTGTGCGCTTTTTTCCTACGGTAAATAAAGTGTGGACATCAGAACAATCCCAACTAAGTGTTCAGACTTTGAAAATCATTTTATGTGTGAAATATAATTTAACAAATTATTGCGAAAAATTTCATGACATTTTAAACAACAAGAGCCTACTAAAAAATTTACTCAAATGAGAAATATACCAAAGAATAAAATAATACTATTGTACAGCATTATTTTATTCTTTGTATAGTAACCATGCATGAATGTTTAAATGTATAGTATTTGTAAAATGTACTTATGTTGAAATAAAAGAAATACGTTACAATTCTATTTTTACGTTTCATGAAAACAATTGTTGCTATATATACAGACCAAATTTTTAATAAAGAACCCTCCTCCTTCCCCAATCAATGGTGTCCGCTTTGCCATTGTTAAAATCTGGCTTCCTTATATTAAACCGAATATAATTTTATAGATTATTCATTTATTATGCTCTATATATTATAGTATAGAGTATTTATTTATTTTAGAAGTATTGTGATATGGTCGTTCTATGGTGACCATATCTTTGATTGTCAGCGTGAATTAGAGGTATGGGATTGTCAAATTGAATAGACATTTTAAAATTCTTAATATGACTTTATTAAGAATATAACTTAAATCTCTAATAATTTAGATAAATTTTAATAAGTGAGAATTTAATAATCCAAACACAGAGCAATAGTTAAACCTGATCGCGTAACTTAGACCACTTATCTAAATAATTATATTATCCGCCTACTTTCAATTCTAATAATATTACAAGTCCTAATATCAAATAATCAGTCCTACCTTAATCCAAAATAAGATTCTATCACGGTACGAGATGTCTGGGTGTACGTGCAATGGTATGCACCTTGTATCAGTGGCTGAATATCCCGGTAACTTTTTGATAGGCCGTCAATTCACACTCGCATCTCTTCCAAACATAACTTTCCCTAAATTGCCATTCTGCTTACTGAAACTTCTGTTCTTTTAAAAGCTATCTTATTTGCATTTCACTTCTTGGATTTGGGTTGGAAAAGATTTGCCATTAATCTTGGCCGTCAAAGAACCCAGAGGTAATGTTACAGAAAAGACGCGTGAGCCCGTCACAGTATAACACTGCTAAAATATTTCATTTTATGTCTAAGTAAGTTTTAACATAAAAAAATATACAATTAAGTGACTCTTTTACAATTAATATTTTAAAGCAGAAAATTCCTCGCCTTGTATGTGTTGGAAATGCATCATTTTATTTGCTTTTAATAGACACACACACACATATATATATATATATATATATATATATATATATATATATATATAGCTTAATTTCTAATAGAAAATCTGACTTAGAAATAAACATACTTAAGAAAATATTTTATTTCAGAATAAAGGAGAAGTCCTGATAGTGAAAAAACAAATCCAGTATAGAACCTAGGATTTCAGTAAACATGTCCAGGCTTAAAACAGAAAAACACAGGATTACTATATATACAAAAATACTTATTCTTTAAAACTGAGCTCATATTGAATACAATGATAAAACCATTATAGCTTACATTTTATACTAAGAAAGAAAATAAAGCATGGTCCTTTTAATATTTCTGAACATGCTAAATGTTTGAGTTCTGAATTTTTCTCTATTTCTTTTGAATTACATTTTTTACTCTAAATTTTATTTTTTACGACAGATTTTTAGCACTACCTATTTCCCAAAACTTTTGATAAGATATAGCAAGACGGTTAATATTAGATATAGCTACAGAAGAGCAACAATCAATTTCTTCATCATTATTCATTCAAGTTTTTTTTTTCTATTCAGACCCAGTATTATAATTTCAAATACAGAACTCTATATCTGGATTAACATATTATTTTTCAGGCATTTAGTTTTTTTACTGAAACACTTGGGAAGAGTATCTTTTAAACACACACAACACAAATATCTTAAAATAAAAAAGTTATAAATAACAAGATAAAAATTATGGAAATATTTCTATACAGCATTAACAAGAAAATAATTAGTTGAGATGCAGCTCTTTTGATAATTTTCCTATATGAATTATTTTTTATTAGATCAAGAAAAAAACCGGTTTTTTATTTCTAACATTGACATTACAAGGCGTAATAAAATAAAATGTTTGATAACCCGGCAAAATCCCATTGATTTGACATTTTTGTGAGAATATATTTGTAATTAAGATTAATTCAAAGATAAAAATAGACTTTTGTATTTATAACTGTCAACATCAAATGAAACTTCAACATGTTGAACTTAAAAGTTTCTCAGAACTTATTGAATTACAAAGTATAATATCATTTCTCTAAAAAACATAAAAAATGGAATTTATAATAAAGAAACTTAATTCAATTTCAACTAAACTGCGCGATTAAACTTTATAAACTCGAAATATTTTAAAAGCGTTATAATAATTTATTTTAGCAATGTTCACCAAAAGAATAATCATTATTTTTGTGTGTTCATCATTTATTTTATGTGTTCATTGTGTGTTTCATTTATAAAAATATTTGATTCGAAATTTAACTATGGGCATACTTTTTTGTGTGAAAAATATTCTATCTTTTTTTGAATTTTTAGAATTAGTAAAATACATATTATTACTAATTTTGCTCTCTGCGAGAGTATACTTCACTGTTGTTTTTTATGAATAATATATTACTGTCAAATTCCATAAAATGAGAAAAATTAAACATTAAAAATACTTCTAAAAAGGTTGCTAAAATATTAAAATCATTGAAAAATAAAGACATTCACGAAACATTTATATGGTGGTACAATTTTGTATCTAACTTCTATCTATTTCTTTCAATCTTACAAAATCCGGATGAACATGCATATCCGAAAAATATTTTTTGAATATCCAATGAAAATTCTTCAAATTCCGATTAAAAGCTTCATCTTCCTATGTCAATTTTTTATTGAAATATTCAGAGTTGACATGTTTTTTTAAGAGTTTATTTGTATTTTTCAGTTGCAAATACTGAATAGAGTAGATATAAAAATAATAAATAATTAAATAAATCTCTTCTTTTTAATATTGTATATAATAGTATCTTATAAATGTTTAGACTTTTGTGTGACTTACACATATTTACATTGTTTCATTAGAGTTGGATTAATTCATGTGGATTATATTTCATTTAGTTTAATCATATTTACTTCAGGCCTTTAACGCAGTTGATACATTAACTTCCTTTTATGCTTAGATCAAAATCATAAGGCTAAATTATTGAAATATATCTTGCGTTTTAATGATGGCTCTTTGATTTCAGTTGACTCTCACGTAATTTATTATTTGAAATTTGTTTATATATTTATTAATCTTATTATTTTATTATATTCAATTTCTTTACAGATTCTTTGTTTGATATTTACTGGGTGCTTATTTTGTATTTTGCGAGAAGATTCGAAAGAGTACTAAGAACACTTGAAATGTTGCAACTAGGCACATTCGTAAGATTTCATGTCACTGTGTTTGCTTTTACAATGAATTCTTTCATTTCTTTGAAAAACACTATGTACTTTCTGTATGTGTATAGGATCTAATGCATGTTCATTAGTGTTAAACATTTTTTAAAACTTTATTATAATGTAAGTTTATTCTGGAGTTTGAACAAACTGTACTCCTTAAAAATCCTTCATGTGTGAAATAGCATTTTGTACTTCTTAACGAATAAGGGAATTTTTAGATTTCTGGGGGGGGGGGGGGGACTAAGCCCTCATTTTGTTACATATTTCATTTTAACTTCAGGTAGTGTAGAATAAGATGATAAAAAAATTAATGTTAAAATATAATTTTAATGTTAAAATCTATATTCATCTTTTTATTCATATCAAGAATAGTTTCTCATAAAAATTGGACAAAGCTTTTTTCTTCCTCTTAAAAATTCATTTCTTTTCTATTTGCATTTCTTCCATTTTGCATTTTATAAATAATTTCAAAAAATTTAGTTGCTGCTTAAATACAGATATTGAGTAAAAGATTGATAAATTTTGTAAAAAATGGGAAGAAAATAACCAGTTTCAGTTAAATCATATTTGTTACCATAAAAAGATCCTGCAATTTCTTATCAAGCAGTATTAATTTCTGAAGATTTTCTGTTCTGTCTTAAACTTCATAAAAATAAACATTATATTTCAAATTATATATAATAAGAATCTCTACCCAACGAATAAACTTATTTAAGAGTTAACAAATAGCATATCTTAATAAATTAATTTTAATTTATTTTGCTATGAAAAAATATTAATTAATTTCAATTCGAGAGTAATTCAGCTGTTTATGATATCTTAAATATTACAGAATTTGGTGCAGATTTAAATTTAAATTAAACATCTATACTTGGGAAGGGCAATTTTACATTTTGTGTTCGATTTTTCTTTAAATCCAGTAGTTTAATAAATTAATAGCAATATTTTGTTAGATATTTAAACTGCAAATTCAGCATGCCATGTTAACAAATATTGTACGTTTTTAAAATACATTATAACACTTAAATTTGTTCGGTTCAATGGAATCAAAACCCTTTACATTTTAGGGAACAATTTTAAATCAAAATTAAACTCAGACATAAATGTTGTAATTAAAGAACAATCTTGGAAATAATTCTTATTTTTGAGGTTACAAATTATATTATTTTATTTTATTTCTTATTAAGGCTTATTATTTTGTATTTGATTTTTGTTGAATGTGTGATTTTTTTTGTTCATGCTACATGTTAATCTTTTTCATTACATTTGTTACCATTACAAGAAATACAAATGTACATTGTATGGTATAGTCTGTAGTAGTATAGTATAACATTCACAGTAGTAAATAACCTCACTTCTAAGTAAGTGATTATTCATCGCAATGTAAGCACTGCTTTGTACTGTTAATTTAACACTGCTTTGAGCATAGTAAATGTGAAGTAAGAGAGACTGATTAAAAACTACTTTGGTATGAACATTTTAGATATTATTTAGTTTCTATTTTACACTTTTTTAAACATTTTTTTTATTCTGAACTGATATTTTGTATCATTAAGATGTACTTTATAATGGAAAATAAAAATAGATTTTTTTCCTGAATGACTGTTTTTAGAAAAATTAATGGTTAAAAAGAGAGAGAGAGAGAGAGCTAGAGAAATCAAAATGATAAAGATATTAGAAAAATATATTAAAGAAATTTCGGCTGAAAAGTTACAGATTTTATCTGAAAAAAAGTGGCATAAGAGTTATTGAATTCATTCTGCAAAAACGATTGTGAAATGTAATAATTTACGGTAAATTATACATAAAAAAGAAATAAAAGTAAAAATAAGAAGATTAAACTAAATAACCTTTCATAAAGTGGAAAAACTGAGTATGAACAGTATAAGACAGAGACTAAAATTTTAAATTACAGAATTTAATGGTCAAAAAATGAAGGTGAGGATAAGAAATGTTTATTTACAGTAGGAGGGGGATTACAATACACTTTTAACACACATAGAACACTTTTAATTAAATTTTTTCACACAAAATCTTTTGTTAAATAAAGTATATTTTTCAGGTACCAAACATGTATATTTGGTGATTGCATTAGTGGTCTCATATCAAAGACATACGTATTGTATGAATCGTTGTAAATAATCTAAAAACTGAGACACTTTTAAAAATGAATATTTCTTAAGGTGACTGCCTACCTTTGGACCCAATTTTTTTTATAAAAACAAATTTTTGAAACAAATTGAGTGTTTTTAGGAAGAAAAATAAAAAAAAAAATGTAAATACATAAAAAACTTTAAATAAATATTGTACTTTTAGAAAAATTGATTGTTTCCAAAGAAATTTTACCAAATTTTTACTAAAACGGGTAACACTGTATAAAAATTTCTAATACAATCATCATAATTTTCTTTACAACATACACATTATGGTGCTCTTCAAAATGAACCAAAATCTAAGAGAAATATTAAAATACAAAAAATTACAGACAATTATTCATAATAATATGAAAATTTTGATATTTTTAAAGTTTTTTCTTTATAAAAACTACTCTAAATGAAAAGTTATTTAACCTACAACAAAACACATGATCCACTTTATGAAAAATAGTATAATAAACATTCCCACAAAATTTCAAAACGTTATCTGTTTTGGTTCTTAAGATATCGTGCATCTGGTAAAGAGTTTCTTTCGAAAACATAATTTTGAGAAAAACTCATTTAAAGTTTTATCTTACTGCTCTTTTGCATAGAGGTGATGTTTTTTAAAATCACTATAACTTTGTTTCTGTTTCACGTAAAGGAAAAAGAAAAACTGTCTTGGAAAGAAAAATGTTCAAACTATAAGATTTTGAAATTAAAAAAATGCCTTATGTAGACGAAAACCGACGTTTTCAAGGTAGACAGTCACCTTAATCCTTCAATAATCCTGCAATTCATTGTTGTTTTGCCGTTACCTCAAGTGAAGATGAGCTTATAAAGATTTGAAATATGAATAATGAAGGAATTTGTTTTTAACTAACAAAAAAACTGCTTCATTAAACTCTTGATATTTAAATAGATTTCAAACCGAATGTGGTAATGATTTTTTTTGAATCCGCAAAGCTGAAAATTTTTTGTGTTCATTTTTTAAAATTCCTACCAGGAACATGTCTTAAAAATATAAATATTCTTTAGGAAAATTAAACATCCCATTTACCAAACCTTTCCTGTACACTTCCCTAGTGCATCATCAACTTACTGAATTTCGTGGTTTTACAAATATGAATACAAATGATTAACTTCAAAATGGTTCTTATCATACTCCTATCCAGAAATGCAAATATTTTACCTTGAAAAAACTCGAGAACATTATCCTAAACCGCATATTCCGTTACCTTGATATACTTGATTTTACCTTGATATACCTCAGGAAACGAGAACGTTTCCTGATCTACTAGCTCTTCCTCACGCATCGTAGGCGGCCGCTATTTAAATAATTGAAGTTTCATAGATTCAAGTTAATGTTGTTTGAGAAACTACAACAAAATTCTGTTCCGCTAGTACGTAGAAGAATTCTGTTCCGCAGGAAAGTGTTAAGTTCCTCTTCTATTACATTTGGACGCTTTTCGCTTTCAGAAGCTTTCAAGTGTATTAAAAACATTCATGAAATAACATTCACCAGCTTTCATTGCTCTAGATAACAATTTATTGGTAACGGAGCTTTATTTTTTATAAACTGTCGTATTCACACAATGGTGTTTTTAAACAGGATATAATAATTTTGTAACTTTAAAATTGAGGTATCAAACTGTCATAATAATAGAGTTGCAGTACCTGAAAATAATAATGCACTCTAAAATGTTATGTTTTTATAAGTACCACTCTAAAACAGAATTTCTATATTTAAAGACTCATGGACCATTTGAGGGCCATTAAACAAATAAGAAAAAGTCAACTCGTCTTTATTTCGAGTAATAGCTGATCACGCCTTGCTTTTTTTCTACTGTTAAAGATATATGTTTTAAATTACAACAGTGTAAATGGCATTTATGCATATACGAGTATTGCATCGCTATTAAATGTTCGAGTATTGAAGATCAGTCAAATGGGCTCGTTGAGAAGAAATAAAGCACTTCTGGGAATTTTCTTATGTTAAATACTACTAAATCTATTGAATATTTACTGTAGGGGAATATGCATAATTTGCCGTATGTTATTTATTTTAATATAAATTGCTAATCAATAATGTTTTCTATATATATCCTTCCTAATTATATTTTATACGTAAGGTAATGTTATGTGTTTGTCTGAAAGAGCCCTCGAGTAGCTGAATAGGACAACGAAATTATTCACTCAGACAAGAGAAAGGAAACATTCAATTCAATCAAATTTCGAGATTTTCATCTTAATATCTCAGGAGCTCAAAAGTAAACAACAAAAAATTAATTATTAAGAAACATTGCCATAATTTACAATGAATCAACCTAAATACATCGCTATAGATTCGTGCGCAATCTTTATTCAAATAATTATAACTACACATTAGTAATAGCTACAATATGAAAACAAATTCTTTGTGATTTTTTCTCTTATTTTCTATTGAAATGAAAATTGTATAACAATCGATTAGAGTTATTACACATGCTGCAAAAGAAATGACGTATATAATATTAAGGGAATAAAATTATTTTCACGTATTTTTGAAACTTTAAAATATATTTTTAAAAAAATTATATAAGACTCACATCCTCAAAGAAAAAAAGGAAACTGACTCTTATCAAAAACAAATGCAATAAAATGAAATCGAGAAATTTATTTTCCAAAAAAAAAAAAAAAGCTTTTATACTATCCAAATATAAATATCTCAACTTACTCTAAAATATACATAAAACATAATATCATACAAAAAATGAAAAATAACTTTAACGGTATGTTATATTAATGATCTTCATACCGAAGTAATATTTTTTTCTGGATTATTTAAACACATTTTACTTATTGATCTTATACTAAAAACTTAAACGCGTGATGGTAATAAACATAAAATAAAGCAAATATTAATACCTTTCCACTGAAATGTTCTAAAAATACATTTTAATTTTTTTATGTAAACTAGGTTTTATCAAACTACATTAAAATAAGCATCAATCACACACACACACATTATCTTTAATCACTTTAAAAGCAAAAAAAAATATATAACACTCTTAAAAGGAAAATAATGATCTTCGCCAAGCTCTTTGAAATTAAAATTAGCAGAGTAGTCTGACAAATACATTTTTATGAACAGAGATATACACTTTTAATCCCATAAAATGCAAAATTTAGAAGAAAGCTTACTTTCTTCTGAACAATCGGAAGAAAGTAAAGTTCGTGACCCAGAGACCTATGACATCCGCAAAGCATTTGTAGAAGTAGATTTAGGTTAGTTCTTCCATGGAAATTTTTTCATTACACAATCAATTAGCTAACAGATAATATTGCACAGGAAATATTGCATACTCCATTAACATTTAACAGCTGTTCCATTTTAATAAAATATTTCTATTTCAGGAAGACTTTTTAAATTCAGTATTTTGCATTAGCTTTTTCAATGGTTTTTAATTCACTTGATTTGTAAGAGAAAAGGGATATTTTCTTCAAAAAATTGATGTTCTTTCTTGTTAATTTAATAAAAAAAAGAACTGTTATTTAAGGAGGTATAAAGGTACATCCTGCATAATACATGTTAACCGAAAGAGTTGAGTTTATTTCATAATAAAATTATGTATTATTTTTTTAGAGTATATGAAATGTTATAAAGTCACTAAAAATTATTCCGAAAGGAAATTAGCTATAAAATATTTGCATGAGAAAATAGTCAATATTTTTTCATAACTGGGATTTCATTATCATATCAGTTTAAAAATCACTTGGAAATATTTTTATAAGAATACATTTCGAAAGAGTCACTTTTTTGATTGAATTTAAAGACTTTTAATTTTTAAAGAATTCAACTGGTTTTTTCTTTAAGTTCTTAGAGTATTTTTTTACAGCCACAACAAATTTATAAGCTTCGGTTTTGAACATCATGAAATGATTCAAATACTTCTCGAATCTATGTAGAAATTTTATGATTTTGATAATGTTGAGATACACAGAAATAACCAGTCCTGCCTTTGTAATTTTTATTTTTAATTCTTTTCAATTTAAAATACATATATAAGAATATTAAAAATTTCCTTAGCTGATGAATTTCTATCTTTTCTCGCAACCATAACCAGTATAATTTTATTTATCCGAAAATAAAATCAACAAAAGTATAAATAAGGAAGAATGGTTTATTAATTTTTTTTCAATCTCCGCTACATGAAACCTGCTTGCCTTGTACGTTCTACTTTTAAAGTAAATGTCTGTTGTTCTGTAACACATTTTTCCCCACATCAAGCAGGAAAAATCCCTTTAGTATCGATGCTTCGAACAAGCTTTACTTATTGTCATTGAAATTTTTTTTTCAGCTGAAATGTTTAGTAAATATTTGAAACAATATCTTCCATATTTTATAGATTAACTTATCGTTATTAATTACACATTAAAACATTACGTTTCCATGTATTTTTACAGTAATAATCAAACAAAAATATAAAAGATAAAGTAAAGATAACACAAAATTTTGTTTAAGAATTCTTGGAGGAAAAAGAAATTGGAAATTTAATGATGCAGACGATTTTAATTTAAAATTTTAGAAAAAAAAAATCACTTTCTTTCAAAACTTTTGCTGATAGATCATTTAGATTATAAGGTAAACATAGTTTCGTAATATGATAATTAATTGTTAATGAAACAATTTTCAACGTTTACATTTAATCTAAAATAAACATGTCTTTAAATTAATCCGAAACTAACATTGTAAATTGTTTTTTCCCTCAAATTGATTTTAACAACAATTATATTAAAAGTTTAAGCAGCTTCATTCCACACTTGAACATGAAATTAGCTTTATATATAAGTAAATATATTTTTAAAGATGCATATTATCTTACTTATTAAAGAAATCCAATATATTTATCAATCGTTTCCAGATTCCACAAAATTTGTGTGAATTAGTATTTTTAAAAATTTATAGTTCTTTTAAGAACTTAATTTAGCATAATATTTACTATTAAAGAGAATATATTTTTAAGTGTTATTGAATATACATTTGAAAAAGTAGTTCTAGTTGTGTGTGTGTGTGTGACTGTAAACGAAATTTATAAACCAAGCACTACATACAATTTTATGTTTGAAGAGCATCATCCAGGTCTTAAGAATATATTTTAAATTGAGATTCATATGTCGACGAATTATAATTACTTTGTGATGAAACTAATTTTTTTCTGTGCGTCAAAATATTGTTCAAAAATTATATTCATGTCTCATGAATAAAAATAAAATAAAATATTCAAATGACTTATTGATTATTGAAGCAGATTTTTTTAACCCTCCCGTGCAATGTTTACGAAGTATTTGTCATTACCTCAAAAACATCAATCGGAAAGTTAGTTATAAATTATTACGCAGCTTTTTGAAATAACTCCCACAAACTATTATTATTTTAAACATATGTTACTTTTCTTACTTTTAAAGCTATCAATAGGGATTTTGTTTTCTTCTTTAAATTTATACAGGTCAGCTATCTAAAAGTTAGCCGAAGTCTTCAGATATTCATTGGTCTCGATTCCTTAAGACACGCTACCTCTTTCTTACTTTCTCATTAACAAGTAAAGATCATTAGGTTAATTATATGTGGACGAGTATTAATTACACATGTTAATTTCCAATTAAAAATTCATAGACATATACTAAATCATTCGTGCTCCTTCGATCGCAATTAAATGCCCTATTAAAATACGAGCTTTTCTTGACTAGCTTTTCCTAATTTGGCTGTAAGTTATTTTTATTCTGGGACAAAAATCCATGTATTTATTTTAAAATTAGTAAGTCATCTTTATTATTGTAGCTT
>BMAV01007364.1:109958-142741 GCA_019973955.1 Trichonephila inaurata madagascariensis
TTTTTATATTCACACCTAAATAGGAACATCTTTCTGAAACTTCCTTGAAGTTTGCTTCTTAAATATTCTCTTTCTCGCAAGTAGAGCAATTTTAGTGACATAAGAAAAAGAAGAAAAAAGTGCAATTTTTTTTTTTTTTTTTTTTCATTATCTAAAAAATCTGGCATGAAAATTAAAACTTCTGACAAGGACGCCACCACTATGTCCGAGAGAAACATTCTCTAGGCATGCTTTGGGGATTTTCCGGTCATCGTGGTAGGGAATTTTATCATTCTTGTTTTTTGGAGGTTTTTCTTTCGCCAGCGTATCTATTTGTTCAACTTCAGTTGCATTCCACATTTCTAATCGCTAGCTACTTCTAACAATCTTGGTCTCTCCGCGCTTTTTGAATTTGTAAGTTTTTTTTCTATGGTCGTAAATTTAAATTATGCTTCGGCGGTTAATTCTTATGCTGATAACTCCGGAACGGTTTAATACATCAGTAGATTGCTTCAAGTAAAAGCCATGAGAAAGTGTGCACGTTCGGAGAAGTGTTAGTTTCAATAAACAGAAAATACAGTTGGTAGAAAGTGATATATTTTGTGGCTGTTTCAATCATGGAAATACGAGGACATATACTAAATTACTATAGGATACTATGCCTATTATTTTGGGGTAAGTTAAATCTTCTTTGTTTGAACATATATATTTTGTAAGCATCTAATTACTTTAATATAGAAACTGAAACTAAATGATTTACAATTTTGAATAATTCTTTAAAAATAATGCTTATCTGTTTTAATGAGCAGTTAAACAGAAATATATCTTTAAACTTTAAATATAAGAATACATGTTCATATATATACATATATATTTAAAGGAGTATCCATTTCTTTCTCTATATATATATATCTTTTGAATTATTGTGGAATTCTCCCATTTTTAAGTACAAAAATAAAAGAATTTAATACTTTATGCATCAACTTAATTAGTAGTGAAATGTTTCGTGTTTCTGCAGAAGAAAGTCATAGTTTTTATAAAAATAATTTTTTTGAAAGTCTAAAACTATCTAAATTGAGTTCTTTCTTTACCCATTCACAATTCGCGGAAATGTATCCCTTGCCTCGCTGTTACTGATAGTAATATCCGCTGAATTTTTCTACCTTTTACGTTATCCCTCGGCATAAATTTATATTTATCTTACATTTCACAGTTTCACTTTAAAAATCACCGAAACATAAAATGTAATTTTCTTCAATATTAAAAGAAATTGGTTAGCTTAATTTAAATAATTCCTCTTCTTCGGAAGAAAGAAACCAGTAACAAATTAGCAACATTAGAAGAAAAACTTTTATCAATTTTTGTAAAAGTTATTCAGGAAATATACATAAAACATTATACCTGGTACTAAAAATATCTACAATAACTTAAAAAAAAACATACAACCGAATAGAAGTATGTATTTTCACTAAAATTTGGAAATTAGAGAAATGAATTTAGTAAGCGTATTTTTGATGCTAGGTAAATTTAAGCTTGAAAAACAAAGGATATTAAAAGAACTGAATCGATTTCATTTGATAACCCATTCACTAGCAGTTTTTTTTTTTTCATTTATTGATATAAAAATGCGAAACAAATTTAATATAAAAATATTTATTATACATTTAAAGCTATAATATAAATGGAAGAGTTGAAATCAACGTAACCTTGTTTTACTAGAAAATTTAAAAGTTATCTGAATTTATTTTATGCTTAATTGTATAATGTGTAACAAAGAATACTAACTTTAAACATTCTTTTCTAAATTTATAAGCAGTACGAGGAAAATAATATTTCAAATAATAATTCAAAGTTTATGATTTACACTTTACATTAAATGAATTTTAAGATTAATTCTAAAAGTAATGAAGAATGATCAGATCATCCCAAATAATGACGATAATTACAGTTTAATTTATGTCTAATTTCAAAATCCAAATTGAGAAGAATTTTAATTTTTGAAACAGTATAAACTAAAATTATCTTGGTTTTTATATGTTCAATAAATTATTTATTAATTTTTAAACACTTTGAACTCTTACCAAAGGAAATTTCAATCACTACGCTTTTTGATGTAATTGCTTATATAAAAATCCTTTCGTAGTCTAATGTTTTCAACCTTTTGAAATATTTCAGGTTATTGTCTAGTTGAACAGATTAAATTTAATGTAATTTTAAGTGAATGATACTTTTTATATGAATCCTGAAATGCATTGGAAGATAATTTAGAAATTATTAACTGCGAATAAAATTTTAAATTTAAAAAAAAAAAAAGATTAGGTAATACTCTAAACTCCAAGATAACTTGATAGCGATGAGAATTACTCCACACTAACCATTTGATATGTGTGAAGATCCAAGAATAACTATAAAAAAAAACTGACAAAAATACTTTCATTGTTACGGATTTACCAAAACACATACTATGAAACATTTTGTTTTAGTTCTACGAGCAAATGATGTAAATCTAACACATCAGAGAATTTTCGGGCAGGCTTAAATGAAAAGTTTTGAAAACTACCTTCCTATCTAGTGAACTTTTTTTTTTTTATTTAAGGTACAATTATTCGATTGAGAGCAACAATACTTCTTTAAATCCTTTTCTCTCTTAGAAAGGTGCCTTTCTTAAAGTCAAGCCATTAAAGAATGGGTGTTGACCAATGTGCGTGGTAATTTCAAGTCTAATCTTATCGAACACGTTCTGGAGCAAACCGAAACGCTTACCACCAAAAGCTTATCTTTAGAGACCGATCTTTAATACTCCTGTGAAATGATGGATGGAATTTGTAATTGAACTCATTCCAAAATTATTTTGTCCCATTTGCTTTTCTTCTGATGAAACTATGTCATTTCATCAATATATTACAAGGCCATAATTTGTCGAGAACAAGCCAACATAACACGATATTGCATCTTTGTACAAGAAATATTTTGATTCATTTTCTCATGGATTAATCAATCCAGAGTCTAATTTAAAAAGGCTATTCTGCTTTCAACACAGTCTTATGAATTTTAATTATTGCATTATTAATAATCATTCTTATTTCCTATATTTTAAAAAATCTTCTTTTTATTTGGAATATAATAAAAATCACATATCTTTCCCCTCACTTTGTAACACATAGACCTCTATTAGTTTTTTATTTACTAAAATAATATGATGAAGAATTTTCGTTAGTTTTCAAAACTAAAACAAACATATTTAGTTATGAACCCATCATATTTAAAATTATTACACATTTAATTTATAAAAAATGAATAAATTGCACTAAGCAAGATGTGTGCGTAAAGAGAATAATATCTACTTAAAATAATATGAAAATTTGAAAGAAAAATTTATGCCGAGAGAGAGAAAGAAATCATAATTTAAACAAATAATGTTAAGCCCTAAATGTCAGCAAAAATGGAAAGATTTTTATGTATGAAACTTTACTAAACTATGAAACTATTCCCCAAAACGTCAAAACTATTTAAGTCAATAAGCGTAAAAAATTTCTACACAATTTCGACTGAATACTAAAGCATAATTTTACAATCAAAATAAATAAAAGCAAATTATATTTAGGGTAAGAAATAAGTAAATTTTTCTGAAATTTTAAGACTACATTAAGCAATATTTCATTTATAAAGCTCTTGAAACGAAAACCATCAAATCTTATTTATACTTATAATCAATTAAAAAGATCAATAGGATGTCTAATCTTAAAACAAAATGCCAAGAGAGAATATGAAATCAAGTTCCTCACGTTTTTAAACTGCCTTCATCCCAGATTGCGATTTTTCAGCAATTCTATTCTTAAGATTTCTCATAGCTTACAGAATAGGAAACAACAAAATAAGAGCTCTAAAAATACCGAGTAATTAATTTTCAAACTCATTTCAAGGATTTCTTTTTTTTTAAACTTTTGAATAAGAATAAGTTTTATCTCGTTGGGATGTTTCGTTTTAATTTTTTTTTAGATTAAGTTAATTTTTCCTATTTATTTTCAGCTACCTAAATATTTAAAATGAACTCTGATACTTTCAACTTCGGGGTTACATTTCTGACAATACGTTATTCGAATCCGAAGAAAACAATCTTTAAGGTAAATTGTTCTGAAAATAGATTCAAATATAAATATTTCACAAAACTACAGTCTTCAATAAACGCATGGATCATGGAAATTTGTTTTTGATACATTACTTAAAAATAGTTCACACCTATTCATTTTTTTTTAAATTATTTTTGTTAGATAATAAATACAAAATTAATTATCCTTAATTTTTTTTTAATTTTATTCATTCTAAATCTTAATTTATGAGCACGCATTTTGGTATTCCGTCTCCTATAACAATCAAGCAGAAATTTATTTGTTTAGGAAGGTAGCTGTATTCATTTAACCCTTTACCTACTGCATTATGATTTACTGCAAATTTTTTCAGGCAATATTTTTTTTAATCACTACATTGAAAATTAAGAGATATATATAAATAAAATAATCACCTTTGGGAAATTGAATTCATTAGAGCTATTTAATTCAATTGGTACTTTAAAGTACCGTCAGTCTACAAAGGTCTAAAATATTCTCATAATACGAAAAGACCGAATGACTTTTTTAACGCAGTTTTTACTGTTAAAAATGCTAAATAACTATAGAACATTAGTATTTTACAACACAAAGTACTTATTTTTAAAGATTATTAAATTTTTAAAATTTATTTACTCTTTTTTTTTACACATAAAAAAAGCTTTGATACATAAACTTAATTTGATGATATTCAAAGAAACAGTTTTTCTTTTCATTAATGCACAAAAATTAATTACATGTTGTGCATTTTGAGTGAGATTTCGATTGAATTTTTTTAAAGTATTACATCCCGGGGTAGGAAAGGCTGTAATTTCATAACATGAACTACTGCACCTTGAGTCTTGTTCATCCTCTTCACCGTCATCTTAGAATCTGACGAAAACTACAACAGATTATTTGCCGGGACTTCTTCATCTGAAAAATCATTTGTTAGTACATCACTAATTTCAGATGGTAGGTTCTGTAATAAATTCAAAGCCTCTTGAAGACTCAGCTTCTTTTAGACTTTCTAAGAAAAGGAAACAATAATACTAATAATATTAGCACTTTGAAAATCTCCAATTATTGTTAAATCTCTGTTATACATAAAGAAATTAAGATGTTTTTTTTATTTTTGAAATAAGAATGCATATTTTATTTAATTGTGTGTCAAAAAAAATCAGATTCTCAAAATTTGAAATATTTTAAAAACCCTAAAATAAAACAATAAAAAGATCAAAATAAATAAGTTAAACAAAACGGCATAATTCAATTGCACTATAGTGATGAGTGAACTTTCGCAATAAAACTGTCCGCCTTCCCCACTAAAATACTCATCATAGAGCCCGTGCTGCCATATATCTTGGAAGAGAGGATTTCAAAGAATATTCCAGCTAAGTATTGTCAGAGTATTCGTAAAAATGGTTATTCTATGCAACTTTGAAGTGAGTGGTACTTATAAGTACAGCGTCGGTATATTAAGGGTTAATTTTTTATGGTATATAGCTTTTTTAAAATTTGCATCAAATGGTTTTACTGTTTATCAATACCATTCTTCATAAAGCACACAACAGTAACCAAGAGGTCATGATCGCGAATTCGTGACCGGCGTTGTTTCTGTCTAGTTTTGAGTGCGAGTTCTGGTTGAGCTAAAAGGTTAACGCATGTTAAATCTGTCGAAGCTCAAAGTCCTCACATTGTAATAGTGTGGAATTCTGAAGAACAAGATAAGAGTTCAGATGTCCTCTCCGTCATTTTAATGTAGTTCAAAATTTTGAGGTCTGTAGCTAGTATCCTTCATTTAGCTTTATATTTTGATGTTAACATGCAATTTGTCAATCAAAACACATAATGATTTGACCTGTAGTAATCCAATTTTTTTCCTAATCATATTTGCTGCGTAAAATACAAATATAAGGATGTATTGTATAAGATTTATTTTTGAAAGTACTCAAGTGAATAATTTTGCAGATCCTTTTAAAAAATTCAAAATATATCTTTACTGTACAAAATATAATGGTAAGGTTTTCTCTGAAAAATTTGTAGTTTACTTCAAATCTTCTAATATCTGAAAAAGTATTAAATTTTTTATATTTTCATGCAAAATAATAAGGTGATAAAATTTTTAATTATTCAGATATTTGCATTCCATATATATAATAAAAGAAGAGTGTGAATTTAATGCTATGTAATTATTTAACGAAGTTAAATATTATTTCCCCAGCCATTATCCATATTTTTTGCTTATCAATGTTTTTAAATAAAAACTACAATAGAATATATATTTTTATTTTATACCTTGTCAACTCGTAAATCTTAATTTAAATAAATAATTTTGAATGTTATCCTGTGAAGATTATTAGACTTTCTGACAATCTAAACAGAATATGTAGTAAGTTCATGAAGAAACTGAAGCTATTCATGGAAGAATATTCTCGATATGCAAAAATAAAAAATAGATTAGTGATTGATGATTGATTAATGATTGCAATAAGAAAAAGTGGTATAGCTTCATGTATATTCACTGTATTTTCCCCTGTATTAAAATTCATTGATGAATGCCGTTTCATAAAAAATTACAGATTTTCTGCATAACTGTTTGAATAGTTGGAAAAAAATGGATGTTGTTATTGTTTCGCATGTAAAATAGATAATTTCTAAAATATGTCTTCCGGAAAATCAATAAATTTTGAAAAACCTGCTTATATATACTACATTTAATTTTTCATTTATATTTGCAATATTTTGCGCAATTTTTTTCATTTCAATAAGTTTTAAATTAAAAATATTTTTCATTCAATTAAGTAATATGCACAGCAATATCTATTATTTAAGAATTGGAGAAATTCATTCTGCGAAAAGCAATTCAAGTAATCTTACTTCAAGTTCTTTTTTAAAAAAAAAAACCCTTTGCGCTTTTTATTTGACTAAATGTGAGTTCACGCGTTAATCGGATCACTGCTCATACAAAATATCTAAATTGTACATTCTTACGATACAACCTTGCTGAAATTGATAAGAATTTTCTGGAATACCAATCATAAGAGTGCTTTTATCCTGTCATGTTGCCCAGTATAAGGAAATACAAACATATAGACTGATGTACAATTTTTTTTATTTTCAGCTTAGTCAGCAAAATTATTTTGAAAATAAGCCTTGTCTTTTTGTCCTGAATACGACTGTTCTATTTTCTAATTGTAAAAAAAAGCATTGTCGATTTGATGATATTTTCAAATTTTTGCAATTAATTTTGTTTTACCCAAATGGGTAAAATTTAAGATATTTCAAATATATGGTACAACCTACTGGATAAAATTTAACCACTGCTGCTTAACTGGCATTTTTGTTGATTTTTTTGCAATACAAATTCTGTGAGCAATAAACTTTTTGAGAGATATTCTGATACACTACGTAATATTTAAGAACAAGAACTGTATTTTTAGTTAGCAAATAATGTTATAGTAGTCTAGCCAACAGTACGATTCAAATGAAGGACAAACGGATTGTTTCTTTAGCTATGTTAACTACAAAACTAAAAATGTATGAAAAATAACTAGGATGTGAAACAATAGGGAACACAATAGAAACATAAAACCTGTCTTGAGAAAACTATAATACATCATTTTAAAATTCACAAAAAGTTACTTTTGTTTTATCTACGACTAATAAGCTTGTGAAACGTTGTTCTGGTATAATGTTTAAACTTGCTTACAGATAAAAAATTATTTTGTTTTTAATATTACAATTGCTGCTCTTGTTTAATCATGTTCATTTGTAAGAAATATAATGCACTTTGATGTGAGTATCTAGATTTCTGCAAGATAATAAGTATACTGAAATTTATTTGACAACAAATTGGTTTAACAGAATTTACATTTTATTATAAATTACCAAATATGTTTTTGTCCAGAATCAATTTTAATCCTATAAATTAAATTAATATATTAATTGCATTATATAAAAAGAGCCATCATAGTAAATACAAACATATATCTAAATCTTTTGTAGCGCGAAACATACACGACTGATTGGATATTAGTATCATAAAATCATTCGATCTCTTTCTCTTTTTTTTATGCAGATAAGTATAAATTCTTCGATCTTCTAATTATTTCATTAATGGTGATGTTCATATTCAGACAGAATTTTTTCAAAGAAAGTTAATCCATTTCTTTAGAGCGATGACATCATTTTTGTCTAGATATTTAGACGAAATGTATGAATATCCACATAGTTTGAAATGGCCTACAGGAAAATAGACCCTTTTTAACCATTCAACAGTTACATCGTGACAGGCAATGACATCCTCGCCGATAAGGGAAACATGTGAGCAGAGCACATTTTAAAAAATTAACTTAATAGACCAGTTCTGCAGATTTCAGTTACATCTTCTTTAAATCTTATTTATACAATGTTTTCTTACTTTAAAACAAGTTTCTTGATTATAGCAGACTTAGATGACTGTTTGCAAGTAGTATGAGGAGAAATATAAGCAGTTTAGTGAAGAAAATTTCTTCTTTAGTTTTCAAGAATCTTTACTAAATGTCAATCATGACAGATTGCATCATTCCTAACACCATTACGTCGAAATGAAGAATATGTCCGATGATGATATTTTGGGGTATGTGTGAAGATATTTATAAAGAAAATGGGAAATTTGATTTGATATCAAAATTACTGTAAAGACTAGTTTTGTTTTTGGTCATGCATTATTGATCAACTTAAATATGAATCTCTCTCTTTTCTCTTCTCTCTCTCGATTTTGTATAAATATAATCTTCTTTCTATTAAATTAATCACTTTTCTTTTGCTCTTTTTTGATGTTACGAAAATAAAATGAAATTTTAGAAAGAAAATCCTTTAAAATCTCAACTTTATTTTCAAAGCTTCCTCTTTCTTTCATACTATCAATTTTTCAATTTATTATTGCACTTTTCCATTTGCGGTCTTTTAATTTTTTGCAAAAATCTTTTTTAAGATTTTTAAATTACGTCAATTTGAAACAAATTTATTTAAAACTTTAAGTAGCTGTGCATTTCCAAAAGTGCGTATTTGGAGCAGTTATTAAAAATATTTTTTTTCTCCTTAAATTTGTTGATAAAAAACCAGCAAACTCAAAATTTACATACTTATTGCTTCGTATTTGATTATTCTGCAATTGCAATCCTATTTCTCGAAACAAAGTTATTTTTGTAGAAACCTCCTTTTAGGGAAAATAAAATTATTTAATCAGTTAATTTAGTACTTGATATTTTTTTTATTTATAATGGTTTCTGTCTTTCTTTTTTTTCTCTCGTTCCAATTAACTGTTACTTCCCGATGAAAATAAAGGAAAAATTCTAATTATTTCAAATCTAAGAAAACTTTTGCTTAAATATATTAGAGGAATACACTCATTATAAGATATCTAAAAATATTTAATTAATAAAATTCGATTATAAGTTATTCTCTTAATTTCTACTTCACAATTTAGAGTTGTAACATTTAAACCATTCAGGCTTGTAAGCGATTTTACATTTTACAGATTAATTTCCGTACTAAATTGAGCTTCAGAAAAATTATAAACAGTGATTAGTAAGGCTGTATAAATATATGTACTTATCTCTAAGTGAAAAATTTAGATTTCGAATTAATAATTTCAGTTTTTATTTAAAAATATTTATTGCATTTTTACATCAAAAGAAATTAATAATTCATTAAATTTAGGAAGTTTTTTGGAATCTACTGTGAAAAATTGCTACCGTAAAAAGATTGCCGTTTCCAATAGAATCGTGAAAGTCAGCATCTAATGCAATTATATCTGAAAAAAGGTGACAGCTGTTCTAATTGAATCCTTAACATTTTTCTCAGTGAACTGTGAAATTTATAAATTACACTTTCATTTTTCAAATAGTTCCTTTTCAACCAAAGCAAAAAAGCATAATTTTTCCGAGTCATTCTAAACGCTTCGATGGTTGTGAATGTTTGGAAAAAATGCAATCCGTTTATTTAAATTATGCTTAAGTTATTCTGTAATGAAATTGTTTTTCTGTTACTTTTTAAATCCAAGAGTCAGTTGCAATATATACTCCTTTTTATTTTTGTTATGCTTTCCATCAAAACAGGACATAACAACAGTACGTTAAATCTTTATTTTACAATTTTATTAAATTCTTACATTCAAATCACAGCACAAAAAGCTGATTGATTCTTAAAAGAAATTATTAAGTAGCTTAATCCAACATAATTACAAATATTAAGAATTTTTATTACTGGGGGAGTGTCATTCAAATAAGTACAAATGTTTTACTTAAAAAAATACTTTAATTCTTTCCCATTGAAAAAATATAGTCATAGCAAACATTATCTTCCGCACTTTTTGCTTAAGGTGACTGCCTACCTTAAAAATCTCGTTTTTCGTCTACATAAGACAATTTTATTTTCATTTCAAAATCTTATAGTTTGGGCATTTTTCTTTCCAAAACAGTTTTTCTTTCTCCTTTATGCGAAATAGAAATAAAGTTATAGTGGTTTTAAAAAAAATCACTCTATGCAGAAGGGCGGTAAGATTAAACATTAAATGAGTTTTTCTCAAAATTATGTTTTCAAAAGAAACTCTTTACCAGATACATGATATCTTAAGAACCAAACTAGATTACGTTTTGAAATTTTGCGGGAATGTTCATTGTACTATTTTTCATACAGTGGACTATGAGTTTTGTTGTAGGTTAAATATTTTTTTCATTTAGGGTAGTTTTTATAAAGAGAAAACTTTAAAAATATCAAAACTTTCCTACTATTATGTATAATTGTCTGTAATTTTTTGTATTTTAATATTTCTCTTAGATTTTGGTTCATTTTGAAGAGAGCCGTAATATGTATGTTGTGTATAAAGAAAATTATGATAATTGTATTAGAAATTTTTATACAGTGTTACGCGTTTTAGTAAAAATTTGGTAAATTTCCTTTAAAAAACCAATTTTTCTAAAAGTACAATATTTATTTAAAAACTTTTATGTATTTAGATATTTTTTTTTATTTTTCTTCCTAAAAATACTTTGTTTCAAAAATTTGTTTTTATAAAAAATTTGGGTCCGAAGGTAGACAGTCACCTTAAAATCATTTGTTAACACTTGCAGCTTAATAGCAATGAAAGATTGAAAAATGCTTACAGATACGAAGCAGTAATTATCTTTTAAAATCAATATCTCAACTTCCTTCACAAGCCTGGAAAACAATACTGTATTAATTTCAGGTATTATCTGTTTTCTACTTTCTCATCTAAATATAAGGAAGACCAGCTTCTCAATGCATATTGTGAAACAGTCAGGAAGTGAGAGAACTCGGAAACAACATAAAATTACACCTCAACTCATCCCATAAATCCAGTTAACCCTAAAATAAATAACAACTAAAGAGGAAGAGGAAAAAAAATCTGAAAATTTTCACTTTTCTTTGGCCTGTGGGTCAAGCAAGAAGTACTACAATAACAATAATAATAAAAAGACTTAAAAGACTGGTTTTTAACTTCGATTCGCACTTTGTGTTTTCGGTCCTCCTTCCGGTTGATGGACTTCATTGACTATCTCAAATACAAAGAAACTTTGTCTAAGATTAATTGAAGTGTAGAATAATGAAGTGATAGTTCATCTTTATAAATGAGGACTTAAGGATTGTTAAAACTGTTCATAACACCATAGAATGTTAACAAGGTAATAGAAGTAATTTTACGAAGAGAAATCGTTACTTTAATCAATTCATCTAAGAGACAAGAATATATTTAACAACTTCCCTTTAAATATACATACAGAATTAAAGTCCTTTATATAAAGCTGAATACATTTATATTTAGCTGCCTCCCTTTCTAGATCTTATTGTTTTAATTGAGGCCATTTCTCCTTTCTATGATAGTTACAAGAAATTTCAGAAACACAGTAACATTTTTCTTAATTGTAGATCTTATCTTTACACAAAAAATAAATTAAACTACATTCTTGTGATATTTTTTCTTTATCAATTGAGATAACAACCTCTATCATTTTTAATCTCTCTCTTGTTATATTTTATCCATTCGCAGAATTGAAACAATTAAGTTTGGAACTATTGTACAGATGATAGTTTTATAGCCTAGAACAACAATGTAATTGAATTAATCTCATTGCAAATTTTTTCATAACATTTCTAGAAAATGTACGTTTTTTGTAAAAAGAACGATTTTGTTTGAAATGTGTTTAATAATGTTTTGTTCTACATTTTGTATTTTAATTGATTTATTTCCTACATTAAAATATTAATTGCAAAATATTTAAAAAATTGAACAGTTTTTCATTAAAATGATATTAGATACAATCCATAAAATAGAAATGTGCGTGCGTGTGGATTAATTATTTTTAACTTCGCACTCCGAAACACACACACACACAATGCAGGAGCTAAGGATTATAGACATATCGCAAATTACAAGGGGCAACTTTAATGGCACCAAGACTGGAGAAAGCCAGCCACGAGTTCACGACTAGGACCTTTCTGCTAACTTGACCACAAATAAAAACAAGAGCTACTGACATTCTTAAATATCCTTAAGATGACAAGCATTTAAATAGAATTTTAATGTATTTGTTTCACACCACTAAAATAAAGTTTAATTTCTAGTTTAAAATTTATGAAAATATGGTTGAACAAGTGTTGCTTTTTCCATCGTTTTCCTCATTATCATTCAACTAACTTTACATTTTGTCCCACTTCTATAATCATTAAATTTATTTGACTTCGCTGGTTTTCTAAATGGAATGACCTTTTAATTCTTTTTGATCTTTGCTTTATTCTATGAACTTCAATATCATTTGCATGGATCATGGTTAAAAGTTATCATAAATAATTTCGCAACAGCTTAATGACATAAGGCATTCATTTTTCAACAGAAGTTTGAGTTGGTAAAATTAATTAATTAGACGCAGAGTATTTAAGATTTGAAAATTCCTGTTCAGTTCACTGAGGAATTAATACAGCATTACTTGAAGTATCTATAAATTTTGTTTGTTAAAATGTTTAGTAATTTAAGAGTATATATTTTGAATATGAATCATCCTAAAATATGTAAATTAATATATTCAGATAGCATTTAAAATATCCATTATGAATATATATTCTTACACCTATTCAGTTGTTTTAAAATGCTACTTTTTTTTAATTTGGATTTAAATTGAATGTTGTACCGAATGTTAAATGCTTACTAGGGTAAGTTGCTTTTTGAATTAAAATATATACTGACGAATACACATTTTGAGAATTTTTATCTCTAAAATAATTTATTTAAGAAAACGCCTTTCTTAGCCATAAACTATGTGAAATAATATAATGTATATTTAGAACTAAAAACATAACTAAAATACGAAATATACTATTTTGTTTTCAAAAGATGTGTATAACAAGTCTTTTATGGAACTCTACCCTTTATTTTTCATTTTTTTTGGTATATGTACACTAGTTTATAACAGTTAATTGTTGTTATCATATTTGGTTAAATTAAAATTTCATTTACTTATTAAAATACATCTAATGATTATTTTTATCTTTCTATTCTATTTTTAAATAAAGGTAACAATCGAATTAAATTCCATGAAATAAAAAACTTGTACTGTACTCATATTCTATGTGAACATTACTTTTTTGAATTATCAATACTTGCTATTGTTGCTATCAAAAAAATTTATAGCAATTTTACTCAAGAATGATACAAATTTGACTACTTTAAAAGCATTATTATGAAAAGATGTATTTGTTCTTCGCATGCGTGTGAATCAGAATTAACCACATTCCTTCTTTCCTCTTTAATGTATATTCAAACAATTTAATTTTCTTTTAATAATCTGCAGGCAAGAAGTTTTTTTTTGAAAGCTAAGAAATTTTATACTTTATAACAAATATGAAAAAAATGTACTGCATTATTATTTGAGGGTTAAATATCATGTAGAATTAATATTTTTATTTTTTATATAACGAAGCATAATCCACTCCACTTGGATTAGATTTCATAACCAGATACTCAAAAAATTAAGTTAAGTTCTCCCATTGTAGATTTTCTAAGTAAATAAATAACAGACACACATATATATACGACACGTATATATATACATGGGAGAATCAAAATTAAGAATAAATTGATAATTGTTTAAAATGGAACGAGAGAAATATGAATGATACCGAAACTTTGAAAAATATTGAAGATAATGTTTTACTGTCTATCATTCAATTTGAATTTCTAAGAGAATAAATTTATGCTTTATTAGAATTTTAGTGGTTACAAAATTCCATAGATTAGTGTTTGAAATTATGTTTAAAAGAAATAGAAAAGAAGAAGAATTCAAATAAAGACACTATACAGAAATTCAGATGCATACCTATCATTGCCCAACTGTTGTTAGTTTGATTGGAATTTTAATTTTTAATGAAAGTTTTTGAAAAATTTATTATATTGAAGGATTAGTTACTTCGTTTGTTAATTAGTCCTCTCCTTCGTTGTCTGAAATTCTCGAATAGCCTCTGACGTAAGAGAGAAAGAAAATGTTGGTTCACACATTCCAATATTTTAAGGATAGTTCAGAATAGCTTAGAAACTATCATTTGGATTTAAAATTTTCTTGTGAATCCAGGGAATTTAAAATTCACAATTCAATTCAATCAGTTCAGTTCCATTCAATTCAATCAATTTTATTCCGTTCAGCTCATTTCAATTAGTTCTATTCAGTCGAGCTCAATTCGGTCAATTCTGTTTAGTTTAATTTATTTTAGCTGTTAAATTCATTATTTCCCCATTCAATCTTACATAAAGGATATAGGTGATATATATATGTATGAGTATGATACATATCCTTTATGATATATGATATTACTCTAAATGAAGTTTGAGTTATATTTGATTCTCTCACATATAACTCATAACTCATAGTTTCCTCTTTAAGGTGAAATATCAATCTTAAATGTATTTGTTTACTTTAAAAGAAATAAAGTCTTCTCCCTTTTTTTTCTTAAACTTAATATTTTGAAACCAATCAGGCATTTCATACCCCATCAATCTCGAACAATTCTAAGAAAAAATCTGTCAAATCTCAAAATAATCTTGAAAATCAGAAAGAAGCAGTGAAAAGGCACGCAAAATATTGTTTATTGCTTGGATGTCGTATTTTATGATTGATAAATGTTGCCAAAATTTTTTATATGATAAATATTAAATAAATACTCAGATACATGAGCTAAAAATTCTTGTTCTTTTAATATATGTAAGGAAAAACAGTTATTTTTAATGATGAAAAGCTTTACGTCCTGATGATAAACTATAGAATAAATCAAACAATCAAATTATAACTTCCTTTAAACTGAAATCTGTTTTTGTTTTTTATACTGGTTGCATCTGAGCTTGCAAATAACGTTCCATTGCACTCTCAGAGTCTTGACAAGGAACAAACTTAAGAATCTATATTCATAATAATATTATGATATTGTTCACTATAATGCACAGAGAAAATTTATTGCAATAAGACATTATTTTCTTTGTTGTTATTCGTTATTTCACCTATCAATTAAACGGAAATACAGTAAGTATATTATATCAAAAATTATTTATTTGCTAGATAACTACATAATTTAAAGTAAAATATCTACTATATTCAATTTACATCATTTTACGATCAGTCATGGTGCATTAGAAGCAACAGGTTAAATTTCTTTATCAATTAAACATATTCGGCTGTCTTCGTATTTTAATAACAAAATATCCTTCATGCACTCCAAACTTATTTTTATATTGATGATGATTGCTGTATGATTTAAAAAAAAATAAAAATCATTATAAAAAATATAACTTGAAGTATATTTATTAATAGTGTTCTGGCAGTGGTATCGAGATAAAATTAATAATAACAAAGTGAGTCATTGAATTTGATTATTTTCATTGAATAATCACCTTCTAATTTCTCTTACTTATATGAACATTGTTATTTAGTTATTCATAAATATTAATATAATTATTATATTTATATAGCGTTGAGGAATCTTGAATGCTTAGATTCCAACAATTTCAGAAAAATAAGAGCGCATCCGTTTTACTACACAAATAGAGAAACGAGTCCAGGACATAGCAAAAAAGAAAAAAATTATCTTCCCTTTCCAAAGTCAACTTATTCCTTATTTTTAATGTATATATCTTAATATTTCAGTTGCTTTCGGTAATGAAATGAATACTTTAATATTAAGTTTTGATAGTACATGAATTCTAATTTTTAAAGTAATATTAGTACATGCATATATGTGTGTATTTCGATTTTAATTTCATTGAATATGTGTTTGCATTATGTATTAAAGTAACAATCTTGTATAAACTAATTATTACAGTTCAAATCCCTTTTTGATACTAATTATTAAAAATAAGAAATAATATTGATATTATCCTTTTTTTGCCTAAACTTTTTCTTAGTGTGATATTAATATGAAAAGCTGCACGCAAAATAACCTTTATTAATCCATAAAATGAATGAATCCTTGAATTTAACTATCTTAAAAATAAATTTGTATCAGAAGATCCCTTTTACTTTTAAGGTTTGCTTAAATTGCTTTTTGTGAGTGTATGAATGAGATATCTTTACCACGTGTATCACACATCTAAGTGCTTTGATTGTTTATTGTTTGTAAAACTGAGTCAAGTAATGTGGAAAAACTAGAAAAAAAATTTGCCGGAATGTTACTATTCACCAGAAAATAGATATCTGATTAGATCAAAACCAGTTTCAAATATATTATTTTTAAGTTTTTTCATTTATTATTTCAATCTTTATTGAAGAAGTTTCTTATACGCGTGATTTATCATCACTTTTTTTTCTATTTCATTTCAAAATGACATTTATCCACCAATCGTAATTTGTGGCTTTATTTTCTTTGTATTCAAATAAAATTGACAATTTATGAGAAATGTAATAAAGCTTTATAATTAATTCAAACTCAAAGTTAATTACTCACAAAAATACTTTTATTCACAAGTATTTTACGCATTAATTAATGCTTTTAATGACAATTTTTCCCGTACAAACAAAATGTTTTCAATTTCTTAATATAATGTAAATACAAAATAAAGCGTTGCATGCAGTTGAATATTTGCTATTCAATTCGCTTGCAGTTTAATTTAAGACTGCTGCTTTTAGTATATATTTTTTCTTTATATTTATTATTGATTTCATTATAAATATTATAATGCATTTTATAACTTAAAATTTATGCTAGAAAGTCATCTAACTATTCTTTATATCTCAAAAAAAAAGGAAAAAATTATAAAAATAAATTTTAAGTAAGAATCTGCTTTGCCCTGAAATGTGAAACTATATAAGATAATATATTTTAGATGCTCAAGATTTGACCGCGATCACATTAAAGGCTCTGAGAACAGTAAGATTTTTCTCACCTGCCCTAAATGCCAGTCATGAGGCTTTTGCTGAGCGTTTTTAGATTGCATGGACTTCACCAGAGACGAAATATATTGTAATCCACAATAGTAATTGACTTCTTGAAAGTCAACGAATTCATTGATCTCGTCTGACTGCGTCAGACCCTGGAGGATGAGAAAGAAGATATGACTTTTTACAATGTAGTTAAAGACATTTCCTAGGTTTATTACATAATCAGCAACTACAATTAAACTATGCCTGTTAAACAAAACCTGTTATTTACAAATACAAAAACTCTCCATAATTTGTTTACTTTCCTAGTATGATTTCACACGTGCTTTTGCAATGGAGTTACATTTCATTTAAATTATTTTAGGAAAACTTAATTTTAAAGCTTCTAAAACGAAATTCGCTATACTTTTGCAATGTCCAGCATTCCACAATTCAAATAACTTTTCTCAAATAAGTGGCATTGAAACTTTTCAAGGCTAAATAAGGATATTCTATTAGGCATTGGCCACATTTGAAATGGATTACAGAACCAAAAACGAAACAGTCTATGCTTTTGACACGCATTAGTCCTCGATTAGCGGCCTCAAACATTTATCGGCATTGTTTTGGTGTGTTATTTTGTTTTGAACACGTTTCTTCCCCTCAGGGCAAGTGAAATCGTCAACAGAGCATGCGAAAAAGAACGACTATTAAACCTGTTTCAGCATCTCAGTCTACATTCGATAACGGAGGTCAGTTTTACTTCTTACCTCTAGAATGAAGAGTGTAATCAAAAAGGAAAATTGAGTTGAATTTGGGTAAATGATATTAGGCCAATAAGGTCAGATACGACTTATGAATGTTAACCTTTTGTGGAGCTGAGAAAACGAAAGGAACTCATAGTCCCTTAAGGTACCGAGTCACGAAATTTATACATGAACTATTCAGTATGCAATTTACCCTCCTAGTCCAAACATATTATTATTCCATCTTCTCCATTTTCAATTTAGTAAATTCATATTCGAAAATAAAAAGAATCCATTTGGTAAATTGATTTTTAAAAACGGTAATGTGTTAGAATTCCCAATAATTATTGGCATACTACAAAGTATTGATATAGCTGTTTTTTTCCTCTTTTTCTCTGTATTAATATCGTTAATTTAATGCTTTTTAATAAAAATTTAGGATATGAAACATGAAAAAAATTAATGCTTCTTTAAACAATCTTAGTCAAATTATGTTTAAAATAGTTAGAAAAGCTCTTTGAGAATGTTACAAAAAAAAAATTGAATCATAAATTATTGGAGAATTTTTCTTTTTTGTTACGAGATATCTCGATATTAAATTTTGAATGTTTTTATTCATTAGATTTTTTAATATTTTCTTGCAAGACAGAACACAAATGAGGCATAGGTCTTACATTGAACAATTTTTTTCATTCGCAATTAGTGAATTTTGTTTATCATAACTGAGAACTTCAAATTTATAATCAGTGACTTCACAACACAGAAGCATCTTCGCCTTATTTATGAAAATCGGAAATAGACTAACTTTATTCATAGCAAATATTCAGTAAACACACAATAAATATTCAGTTTTAATCACAATACAGCATGAATCACTTAATATTTAAAAAAGTAGCTTAATGCTCAAAACCGGTCACTTTATAAAATGGAAATATAAAAATAAGATAGTTAAATCAGAAGGGCATTTTTTTGAATATGTTATTATTTAATTCTACTTAACAGTATATGCTGGTGACAATTTTACCCAATCACATAAAAAAATAATAACTTTGATTACCGTATTTAATTACTGATTATGGATGCTGCAACTAACTGTATTAAATTTTCAAAAAAGAAAAATGAGAAATAATAAGTGGTTCAGTGGGTAATATTTCCGAATTAAAATTATATGGACCTTGATTTGAATTTGTGTCAAGACACTCCTTTTAAATTTGAATCTTCTTTTCTTTTTTTTATATTAATTACTTTTAACTTCACATGAATGGGTTCTGTTTCATAACTGTAAGAAACAAATACCATTGTATGAGTTCTTGCTCTTCGTGTAAAATTCGTTTTTCTTTGAAAATTAAAACATAGAAATTTATTAGTGAGATATTGTTAACATCTATGTTGAAAAAATATTTTTTTGCGAAAAAAATAAATCACATTTTCAATTTTTTCAGAATTTCTTTACCTCAAACAAAATGAATGTCTGAAGACATTTTTATACCTTGAAATTTATTCTATATTGAAAATTAAATTCATTATTTCATGAATTATTTTGTTTTAATTATCATAAAATACAAATAAAATATTTTATAAGAAATTCCGCTACGAGAATTAAAGCAAAACATAGTCAAATTGTAAATTTGCTTCAGAGAAAGTTTTTTCCATAGAATCAGAGCTTTTCTGTTTTTAAGAAATACATCACAATTATTTTTTTCTAATGTATGGCGTTGAACGGGATCTAAATTGGTATAATTTTAGAAACAGTACATGAATTAAGTTTCTTCGGCTCCTGGAGGGAAAAGTGCTAAATAAATCAGATTTAAACTATGATATGAATTCTATTTATTACAAAATCGATACTGAGACTCATTAACACAATATCATATTTGGAAACTACTTATACATACATTATTATGCAAAAATTAAGAAACAAGTTAAGAAGTTAGCTGAACGAGTAGGCAGGACTGACCGAAAGACAGATCAGGAGACCGACTGGGGTCAGGAAGGGTTGGTCACATGTGTATATTTGTAACATAACGTGTGTTGGGGGAATGTCGAAAAGGTATAAACCTCATTGACTTCGTAAGTTCAGCATTGTTATGAAAGATATGGTTCGATGAATTAGTTTAAACGATGTCAGTTTGCTACCTTAGAGTGATATGTCCAAAATGCAAACATTTAGATAACATGTGAATAATCTTACCCGAGGTAGAATCATTGGGGATATGAAGGAAGGTCGAAATATAAGCAGTATGACTGCGAAGTTCGGGATCACTCACGATATCCTTTCTAGAATTTGGGGAGCATTTTTTCTCAAACTACGGTAACAGCTGTCCAGGGTTCAATAACAGTCGTCCACGAGCAACCAGTATGGTTCATGACTGGTATAATGTCCTACAGACAAGAAGAGACAGTCGGCAGACAGCAGTAGAGATTTTCATACACGCGTGTAATAGACTATAAACCCCTTAACCGGTTTGCCCGTACACCGTAAGTGTTATAGAAAGCTGGCCACAACTGGTTTGCTCGTACGCTATACGGGCACTGATATTTTCTTTTTTCTGTTTTCGATTTGCACATATTTTTCATTCTTATAGTGAAATTATTAATGCTAGAATTTTTAAAAGATGTAGTTTGTCCATGGTACTGAAATACTTCTCATCCGGGAGTTTTTCTTTGTGGTGAAAGCGGGATATTTTCATCGAAGACAGAAATTTAGAATCTTTAAAATATTCATTTAAGAACAGGGACTGGCAAGGCAATGTGCCATGTGTTGCTTGAGAAGAAATTTAAATGAAAAAAATAATCCAAAAAAGCCGATATTATCTTTCTTCCCATTGCAATACAAGACTTAGTATTACAGCATGCTTCGAATTGTATGTGCATATATATGCACACACACACAAAAACCTCAACCATTTGAAAAAGAGGTAAGACCATGAATTTTTTTTTTTAAGTATGAGAGTAATTCTTGTAAAACTTTTGAAACATTCTTTGTAGCATACAGAGTGTACTTATAAAAAGCAAACATTTAGGGGGTTTGTGTCCCACAATTATAAAATAAAAAATAGCGTGAAAACTTTAAAATTGAAAATTAAAATAGATTTTTCCAATTCCGCATTCTGTTAAATATTATGCTTAATTATATGCAATAAAATATGTGTCCCATTTGGAATAACATTTTGGGCAAAAGAATTAACCACGTAAGGGGTTAAACGACTGATATCTCATTTTAACATGGCCAGAAGGCTGCGTAATAGTAGTTTATTTGTAAGACGACCAGTTCTGTGTGTACCATTAACGCATGCTCATCATATACGGTTTTTTCTGTGGTGCCGAAAACACAAGAATTGGACAGCTCCGAAATTTTGTCGAATACACTTTATAAATGAGAACTAGTCAAATTTAGAATAGTAAAAAAGATTTTGTGACTACAAATTCTGGATGAATTCACATCTGAAGAGAGCAATGACTTTTTCAGCATCATTGAATGGGTCAATTTAGAGATAGTAGAGTTCTGATCACACGGCAAGCACAGATTTCTATTTATTAAACTTGATACCCGTATTGACCTTCCCATTTTTCAACGAGGTTCAGTCACTGGTGTGCGCTATTATACCAAGTTTCTTCTTCGTCAAGTGCTTCTTTTTGGAGGTGTTATGGGTTTTTAGACCCTCTTTAAAGAACGACAAGGCTACACCTCCTTACAATTGACTGTCGAAGAGCTGTTGGAGAGTAAAAATATTCAACATAGTATCAGTCGATTTACGAATCTAAATTCAATGGAACACGTTTGTGACACTGTGGGGAGATCTTAATAGTATATTGTTAGCAATAATTTCGGAGTTACAGTTTGTGCTGCAAGAGAGATGGACAGCAGGCCGACGACATTTAGCTCGGTATAACAAACAATGAGAATCCTGAAAAACTCTCAGGAAGGATTATATCCCCTACTAAAAGTTGTTTTTTTCTAGTCAACATCTGTTTTACTTGTACTTTTCCGTTGTTCTTACCTCGTAGGGATCGTATAGTATTATTTGTATCAATTTTGAACACTTTTGCAGTATGTTAGTCTATAAAACCCACTCCAACAATAGTTTTTTCACACCTATGCATATTTATCTGCAAGTTATTTCTAATTGATGCATTAATTTAGAAGTCTGTACTATTTATTGACATTTATGTGCTCTTATTTTAATACAGTTATTATTTTTTAATAGTTCTATCTTAACAAGATATTTGAAAATACTTATATGCAATTCTTCTCTTTTATTTTTATTAAGAAATGGATTACTTTTTAAATCATGTTACCCATTTACACGATCCAACTGTCTAAATTCTCTTTTAGTCCCTTTAAAACACCTATAAGAAACCTCACTCCATAACAATACACACTAAGGTTTTTATAAAAGCTTTATTTGTGTTACGATGAGAATAGTTTTTTTCTATACATTATTTTAAAAAGACTATAATTACAAATATTTTTATGTATGAGCTAATTTTTCGACATATTTTGATAAATGTTTCTAACAGACAAAAACGGAATGTGTTTCACACACAGTTTACTTATTTGTGAATTTTGATAATTAGTTTCCCTGTATTTCTAATTCACTTCACAAGTGTAAATAAATAATTCCCTGTTAAAATATTTATCTTAATCAAGTACTATTTTGGAAATTTTCGTTCAAAGCTTAATATTTTTTTAAATCTAAATAAATTCCTTACGCAGATTAGAGATCTAAATTGGATTAAAACAAAATAAAATCAAAAAAATATTTTTCATTAAAATTTTAATTTAAATTACTTAACCATGAAATAAGTATTCCTAATTTTAAAGTGTTATTATCTATTTAGAACATTGCTTTTCTTTTGAATTTAATGTATTCGTCTTTTTTTGTGCGTATCTAATTCATAAATAATTTTAACGAACTCCATTTTTCGCCATGATCAGTGAACCGTATTACTAATGTTAATTAAAAACATTGTTTGATATCCTCTGTTAAAGGAAGTTTTTAAATTACGGAAAATAAATACACTCTTAAAGATAGCTAAACTTAAATGTAAAAATTTTAAAAAAGTAATGATACACTGGTTTAAAAATCTAAAGTGTATTGGGAAAGAGGTGAAAAAATGTTGCTTAAAAAAGAAATTCATGAAAAGAAATTATTTCCAGAAATATTTTTCATAATTTGTAAAATATGTTTGGGTGTTAATAAACTTTTGAGACTGCTTTGAAAATCAATAAAAGTTGAATTTAACTTTAGTGTGATATTTCATGAAATTGTTTATAAACAATCAAAAGCTGAATTTTGATTATATTCTTTAATAAAACAATTTATTTGATAAATGAATGTTTTGATCAATTTATGTCAATCAAAAATTAATTTACCTCGTAAAAATAGGAAAAATGTTGTTTGTTAAAAAAGAATGAGAAATTTGAGAGGAGTTTTCCATTTATAAACTTATTTAGCAGTGATGTAACTCGAATGTTATAGAGGGGGTTTTTTTGTACATCAGATATTTTTCATAAACTTTCAACTTTTTACTTAAATCTACATTTCCATGCAATATAACTTAATTTGTCCATGCTATGAGATTTATATGATAACTTCTAATTCAAAACTTCAAGTTTTGTTTTAAAAGTTCAGAAGGAAGTAAAGAATGAATTTAAACTTTTCTCTTTAAAGGGAAGTTATTTTGTATATTCGTTAATTACTCATTTATATTTTAGATTAAAGCAAATGAAAACATTTACCATCTAATTCTTTAAAACTTTATTGATCAAAAGGCAATAGTTATTTCTAAAAAATTTTTTCTGAATATTTTCATTAAAAAATAGTTCTGTTTCATCATAACATTCAGAAAATACTTAATAGACTTTTCTTGTTGAAACTATGCATTCATTTTTGTAATTTGTTTTCATTTAAATGATTTAGATGTGATTTATACATGTGAAAAACCAGAAAGTTATTTTCTTGTAACATAACAACAATATATGCATAAACAATACTTTGAGATCCGACAAAAATGTTTTATATTTATGATTTAATCTTCAGATTCTTAATATATTTCATTGTTTAATATACTGTAGTACATTAATTAAAAAGGCATACTCATAGCATTCTCAAAATCATTTTTTAAAACACTTAAGTTTTGTCATAAATTAAAGTTCTGTTGCTTAAGATATTCGGAAATTTTCAGAAGAAAAAATTTTTCCTTTTTATAAATTTTTCTTGTCAGAAATACAAGTCAGTATATTGATCTCATTATCTTTTTCTGTAGATTTTAGCTGGTTGATTGGCATTCATGTTATATGAGAGCTATTGGCATTGAACCTCGTAATTTTAAATCACGGGTAAGGGATGAGGAATTGTCGGTTTTAAATATAATTGTTTTTAATTGGCAAATTTTTTATATTAAGAATGTTTTGCCACTTACCGTGAGTATCATACAATCTATAAAATTTCCTCCGTTAAATTTCTTAGTCACATTAAAAAAAAAACTTAATCCAAGTTTAGAACACAAATAAATTCCATATTATCAACATCTATTTTAAGTTGATTACTAATAATTTGCTTATAAAGTAATCGGCTAAAGTTCTAAAAATAGAAGACCAAGCCCATATTCAGAAGTAACCAAATGTCCAATGGAAATTTAGAACGTTCATCTCTGTGGCATTCCTCTAATTTCTTATACAGTAAGACCCCGCTTAACGCGGGATACGTTCCATCAAAGTACAGAGTAATAAGAAACAGTGTTAAATGAGGTTATCTCATCATGTAAATAATGGGGTTAGGGGAAGATGGGTAGAAAATTGGACAGATATTTTACCATTAAATTTATTAATTAGGTTTTTTATAACAAAACAAAAATTTATTTCTTACAAATATAGAAACATAATAAACGAATATGCATATAAAAATAAATAAAATTCTAATTCCGTATGTTTACATTTCAAATCATTCAGTCTCTTCTGTATTCCAAATTTTCTGCCATTCTATCAAGAAAGTAAATTGGCTTAATGGCATTTTGCATTCAATTTCATCGTCAATCCATACACAAAGTCGTTTTTCCATTTCCTCTATTGTATTATTTCTAGAACGGGTAATTCTAGTTGCAGAGCTTGTCGTAGTTGCAGTTACCGATGACACTATTTTTTCTTTATTCTTAAGAATAGTCCTTATTGTTAAAGTTGCCAAATTCAATGCAGCACCAATTTGAGATCAACGTTCACCAGTATCTAATCTTCTAATCACTTGCATTTTAGTTTCTAGTGAAATTATTTTTTTACGCTTTGTTTTCGTGTTTTTTGCTATCACCCATGATAAAAATTAAAAATCATAATATTTGTCACTATAGCAATCATTATATTATATAAATTTATACTTATAATAACGTCAACAAATGTTTGAAACGATAAAAATACTTTCGTATAATACCGCCGGAAAGAAGAAACACAGATAAACTGCTTCGGATATCGTGAAACCTAACGCTGCGTGCTATTTTGGGAACCCCACAATTCAAATAAAAGAGCGTTAAGCCGAAACAGCGCTAAACGAAACAGCGTTAAGCGGGGTCTTACTGTAATATCGAAAAATTCGTGAGTTCAAAGGAAAGTATTATCACAAAGTATTCTAAGAACACAGTCTGAAAAGATTGCTGAAGAGTTCATGGACTATTGCAACTTTCTGCTTCATCAAAAAACTCGTCCTCTTTGTTCTCTGAAATAAAAAGAAATGACAGGAGTTGCATGTTGAATTGTTTATTCATATACTGGCTGATCACACCCAACTCACTCACGAGTTTAGCCCCTTATTTCGTTTCCTTGTTTATTATAAATGTCGGGAACTACACTTTGAAACTAAGATTTAAAATTAGAGGTGGAATAAAAGGTAGCCTTATATTATAGCTTTCTTTGGACTTATGATATGATCCTAACATTGCCGTTAATTTGTGTGTTCTCAAAAATCTCCTTCTGTACAAAATAACAATCCATGCAATTTAAAGTTTTGGTTGCCTTAAATGATCGCTCTTCTACGGTAACAAGATGGGCCATTGAGACAACCGATCTTGAATTCTAAAGCCACGAATCAATGACGAAGACAATTTTTGAAATGAGACCTAATTTTAAGATTTTTAAAATAGTTCTTTTTATACTCTATCACGCAGCCTGCAATATTCCACTTTCTGGTAAAATACCTAAACCTCAATCATTAAGCCTCTATTTTCTAATTATATCGTAGATCAGTGCTAAAACTCACAACCATGTACAAAGTCAAAAGTTTCAAGATCAACAGCGTCCAAGTAGAGTTGAAATTAAATTTCTATTTTCACTCAAATTGTTATGCCTAATAATAGTTTGAGGGAGGGGAGGGGGAGCTCTGCACATTAAAGTCAATCAGCTCCCATAACTCTTCCATAGCTTGGTTGGAAGCTGAGATGGGAGAGGTACAGCTCAGATATCATCTTCGTTTTCTGAATGTTGAGATTTTGTATTACAAAATTCATCTTACTCATGCATCTCTAGAGCTCAAAGCTAGCCAACCGGTTCAGGTTATTACAGCTCTTTCCATGTTATTAACCTAATATAATATAAGCCAAATTCTGAAGCGCGCATATTTATAAACTTACTTTCTAACAGTTAATTAACAAACTGTGCATTACTGAAACAATGTTTTACTATTGCCAAGATAAATATTAAACATTCAGTTAGCATATAATTGATCCCACAACAGAATAAGCTAATGTGATAATCTTTGTTCTGAGTCTAAAATAAGAATTATGAATAAATTATCATTTGTATTGCTTGTCTGAGAGAGAGAGAGAGAGAGACAAGGCTGATTCACATACAATTAAAAAATTCGGTATTTTAATTAGAAGCACTAAAGAGAGCTAAAATTAAACATTAAAAACTGAGAAATATTTTTACTATTTACCAACTATTTAGATAGATTGATTGGTTGGTTGGATATTAACGCCGCAATTAGAAGCTACACTAGAGATATACTATTTGAACCGAGAGAGGGATTATAAGTTTTACTATTATGGCTGCTTTGCAAGAAACTAATTAAAAATATTTTATGTTTCTTTTAAGTGCAGAAAAAATTAATATTTTTAAGGTTTATCTAGTAAATCAAAATAATTAAATTAAATTAAAGTACTAGTTTTAAAAATATGCGAGCATTTTCCTTTTTGTTTTATAAGTTTAATATACATAACGGATAAGTTTCTAAGAATTTACGTTTAATACAATAAAGGAATATTTTTAAGAATTATAATCCTCAATTTTACAAAAATCCTTAAATTTTGAAGGGAAGAATCATATCTACTTGGCAATTTGAATAAATGAAAAAGAACATGGTGAACAAAACCATAGATTGGCATACATTTTAGACACGGCATTTACATGACAAATGCTGTATTTAAGTTTAAGAAAGTCGGCAATTTTCTCATTGTTAGGAGTGTCATGTCTGGACAAACCACATTTATTGCTATGAAATGTTGAAAAAGAAAATTTCTTTTGAATAAAATATCAAATAGAACGAATTGCTTTCATTGAACAAAATTTGAGTAATGATAGAAGTTTTTTTAACAGTAAAAATAACTCGGAAATAACCGTTAAGATTTTTTTTCACGTGTTTAAGCTTATAGTGTTTATGTGTTGTTCCTGATATCTAAATTCTATTTTTGCGCCATCGATCACTGTTATCATTTTAAAATATTTTTTTTTAACAAAAGGGCTCTACTTTTTTTAGTAAAAGGGCTCTCTGCTAATAAACAGTTTTATTGGATCAAAATTACCTTATTTTTAACACCATTTAATTTTCAATTAGAATCCATTTGTTTTTTATATCACTGTAAATTATTAAAGAATACTTCTGTCATAAATCCATACACTTCATAACCTTTACTGATTACTCCCAAATTTAAAAAAAAATTATAATTGTTTTTATTAAAAATACTTTTATTTAACTGATTTATTAATAATATTAACGTCCACATCTCGTTTTGAAAGTTAACTTCAAACATTTGTATCAAAAACGAGAAATAAATAAATTTTGAATTAGCTTACCCCTAGAGCAGTGATGACCCACGCACACTGACCCACGATTGCTAGGCAACCACTTATTTGTTTACGCGGTTTATTTAGATTTTCCAATTTGTGTGGATTATTTATATTCTATTCGTATTTTTTTCAGCACTGCATTGACACAAAATCAATTTAAATGATGTGTGTAACCTTCAGTTTGATCGATGCAGTTCCAGAGTTAAGTAAATGACAATAAATGTATATGAAAGTATGTAGTATTTGAAATAAAGAAAAAGTGTTTACAAAATACCAAAAAAAGTACATAATTTTACGCGCATTTTATTTGTTGAAAAAAATCACAAACCAAAGCAAATAACCATATTTAAAGCACTTTTTTCGGATAAAATGCACTTTTGTAAGATTGTGTTCAGTTATGTTTGTAGAAAGAGACTTAGGTAGCACTTGAATCGCCCCTCTCACCTTGTGAGGCGCCAATGGGCGCCATGCGCTTGTCTGTTATTTCTGTTATTCTTGATACTAGCTATTTAAGGCGCACCTGTACCAGTCAGTACCAATTTTGAAAGTAGCATCCATTTCGAATGCATTTAAAAGTAATGCGTATTGATGTGAATGTATATTAGGTATACTAATACAAAATTTCTTCTCAAGTTATTGTATTCTAAATATAAATATTTTTAATTGTAGTCCTGTATACTATGTCGGCGGTTAAAAAATTAAAAACAAGGCATACAAGTTCCAAGACATATGCTGAATAATTTGATAAATATGGTGTGATTGAAAGGAATAAAATAATTATATGTATAATTTGTAATGAAAAAGTGACTTCACTTACATATAACGTGAAAAGATATTTTGAAATGTTGCATTATAATCTCGGCATGCCAACGGATGAAGAAAGAAAAACGTATTTTTTACAAAAGAAAAAAGAGAATTTTTCTCAAAGCAGAGTTTTAAAAAATTTTGGGGTTCCAATAAATAACATTACAGTTGCTAGTTTCTAAGTAGCCCATTGCACTGCTCGCCACAGGAAACCTCTTTCAGAAGGAGAATTTGTAAAAAAAAGCGTTTTTAGAATGTAGTCTTACATTGTTTGAAAATTTTAAAGAAAAATACTTGATTATATAGCGTATAAATGAGCTACCTTTAAGTCACAATATAATTAAGGATCAAGTAGTAGAATTAGAAAAAAACATTTTTCGCAAACACATAACGACTTAAATTATGCAGAAATGTATTCAATTGCTTTAGATGAGAGTAATGATGTAAATGGTTATGTACAATTAGCTGTTTTTGTTCGGTATAAGTATGACGTATAATGAAAAAAGAGTTAATAAAACTAATAACGTAAAAAGGAAGTATACCGGTCTTGAAATTTTTAAAGAATTTGATATTGTGTGCATTTAAAGAAATGGATATTCACCTTCAGAAAATAGTCTCTGTTTTAACAGACGGTGCACCTAGTATGGTAGGGAAAAACATTGGATTTATTCAGTATTTTAAGAAAAATATTTCACATTATCTGATTGAATTTCATTGTATAATACACCAGCAAGTGTTATGTACGAAGCATGGTTTAAAAACCGCAATAAAAATAATCAACTTTATAAACGCAAGAGCTCTTTGTAAAAAGCAATTTTCACAATTCTTAGAGGAAATTGAATTACAATATTCAGAGATTCTGACATACAACAACGTGTGATGGCTTAGTTTCGGTCACGTCCTTCATCGTTTTGAAACGTTATTAGAAGAAATAAGGCTCTTTTTAATTAAAAAAGACAATAGTTTCGAGGAATTACCCAATAGACATTGGTTAAATGATTTAATGTTTTTATGCGAGATCAATCAGCATTTTAATGAACTGAATAAAAAAACTTTAAGGGCATGGAATTATTGTTTTAATGATGTTTGAAAATATTATAATTTTTATGACGAAACTTGACATCTTTACTAAGGACTTGGAAATGAAAATCATGAAATATTTTTCTCAATTACGAAAAGATTTTCAAAACGCAATAATTTTTGAAAACTCCGTTGATATTCAAGAAAATGCACTTTAAAAATATTTAATGAAAGGAAGGAAATGATGCAGGAAATTATGAAGGAAATGAAACAAGCTTTTGAGGAGAGATTCAATCAATTTAAAAGCTTAGGCAATATATTTCACTTTATTTTATATCTGTACAAAACAGAATTTGAAGCAATGGAGTGTACCAAATTTATGTAGCTAGGTATAGATAATTTAGAAATGGAATTAGTTGAATTTCTAAGCAGCGTTGAGTGGTAAACAAAAATCTGAAGACTTAATTTCTAAAGTAGACAGAAAACTGTATGGAAATAGTGCAGATAATGTTGATCCCACAGTAAAAATTGAAAATATTATATTAAACGTATGGTACTCCTTACCAAATAATTTTATATCAATGAAAAAACTAGTTAATGCTCTTTTAACGATGTTTGAGTCCACATATTTATGTGAAAAATTGTTTTCTTAAGCGAACTTTGTAAACTATTCGAAATAGACTTGACAGGGAATTAACTGCGAAATGCGTTAAACTAATGAATACGAAATATGAACCTAATATTAAAAAACTACCTGAAAGTAAATAGCAACATATTTTTCATTAAATACATTATAATGAATTTTGTTATATATATAAATATATATATGTAAAAAAATATATACTAATAAATAATCTTTCATTATATATAATGTATGTAATCCTTACTCCTTCAGTGCGACGTTAATAATCAATCACTCACTCACTCACTCCTTACTCCTTTTCATTCAAACACTTATTGCCATTTGCCCCAAACACTTAAAATTTTTAACCCAGTAGCGTAACGTATACCCTCACATTGCGGGAGGGGGACAGGGACTTTATGGGACCCAAAGTTTGACTGATGCAAAAGTACGCATTTGGGCTTGGGGCCCAAAACCGGAGTTTGCAGGGGTCCCTAATATTCTCCATTACACCACTGTTTTAACCCCATAAATCATCAAACTACTCCCATTTTTGCTCGTTAAACTAGTTGAATTTTAAATATGTTTAGTTTTAAAAATACTCAGTTAAAAAACTTTAAACTTAACTGTTGCAAATAGGTATTAGTGACCCTCGAGCTAGTACTAAAAAAAGTATGAACAAAATGTGACCCCTTGTCTCAAAAAGGTTCACCATACCTGCCCTAGAGCTACCTACAAAATTTTGGAGACAAATTTCATCATTTTTAGCCGCTGTCAACACATCTAAGCGTGTTTTTCACTCTCCTAACTACCTACTACAGTATGCAAGGGCTCTAAATCTCGGCAACTGTAATAATTTTTAGAAGAGTGGGAGTTCTCTCACCCAAAATGAATCAATAGTTTTTATTAACATTTGGCTTCAAAGCAATATGATTACTATTGACAACGGACATCGTAATTCTTAATCATGGTTAAGTATCGAGAATGATATCTTATAACTGAGATCCCAATCTCCGAACCAATCAACCACAAAAAGTAATGTACTTAAATTCCCAGTACACACAAATTGAAAAACTTTATAAAAATATCCTAAAATGTAGTTATGCAATAATGTTATTAAAATATTTGCCGCTATTGTGAAAGAAAAATTACGATCAAAATAATTACAAGGCTAGAAATATTTTCTCAAATTCAAGCATTTTTCATTAATTTATTTTCAGTACAAAAATAATCTTAATTTCATTATTTTAAAGGTCTAAAGAAGTTATTTAAAAAGTATTTAAAGGAGCACCATTTACTATACTATTGTAAAAATGTATGATAAAAGTTGCAATTTTTGTAGCTCACAGTAACATGCAAGTATAAAAGAGGGAGAGAATTAAATCTAATATATAATTAAACAATGCAGCACATTTCAAAGACGAAATATTTAGCAATATATTGATAATTTTTCGTTAAGGATGCTCTTTTGAAAATTCTTGTAATTGAACGTGTTCTTTTACTTCTGATTTATTACTAAACCTTTTATGATAGCAATCAACCAAAATAAAAGAGCAGAAATTGTATTAATTGTTAAAAAGATTGTAAAAATTATACATAGATGCTATATCCAATAAATAATAAGGTGAGAATCTCAGGGGTCATCTTCGTCACTTGATGAAGTTTCAAAATTACGAGGTCTATATATATATATATATATATATCACCAATTACTCTCGCTTTGCTTTAGAGTACGGAGTTAATAAAAAATCAAATCACAGAAAAATAAATTTAATGGGGCTTAAGGTAACCATCTACGATCGGAACTGGTATTTTAAAAAAGCGCATAATAGATAAAAAGCATAAATAGATAATTTTCATGATATTTAGTGTCACTTAGATTAAAATACATGTATAAAATTGTTTTAAGGACATTTTGACAAAAAAAATTATTTAAATACAATATTTTGGCAAAAAATTGACTTATAATAACCTTTTTTCAAAATGTTCTCCTTTTATAAGAAATGCTTCTAAAATAACAATATTTCGCTTATATAAAGTAAAGGCTTCGCCAGAGAGTCTGAACTAGGA
>BMAV01007364.1:152741-174134 GCA_019973955.1 Trichonephila inaurata madagascariensis
AAGCTTGCCCCAGACATTTTCTTAAGACCATAGTTTTAGAATTGTTTTATTGCTTACAATGATTTGCTAGCCATCGGATACATTGTATTCACGTTAATACTTTCAAATATTTCACCCTCCAATCAGTTTGTTTTTTTAAATGTCATCAGAGAGCATCATATTTTCATCAGAACAAAATCCTCATCCTCGTCCCTTGACAGAGGTTCAAAATTACCAGGTTCGTCGCCAATAAACCTCGTGTTGCTTTGTAGCATGACGTTAATATATATTCACAGTTTCAGCTACCAGATGCATTAAAATTTTAAAAGATTTGTGTTTTTTTCTTGCATAAATTTTGTCGTGCTTTTATAAAACGTTTTGCTCCCAGATTACGAGTAAATGTGTCTAAAATTACAAAAGAAACACAGAAAAAAGGCCATTTGCTTAGAAACAAAAAAAAAATACAAAGTTACAGTATTGTGAGAGTCGAAGATTCAAAATCTGTTAGAAAAATTTTGGTCTGGATGAAGAACAGCAGAACTACTGTACGAAATAAGTTGTCTATGCAAAAAATTCTGCCTATATAAACAGGAAAATATATATAAGAAGCTTCAAGTACTTTTTTATGGTATAATTCACAAATTTTAGTTTGCTATAAATGAGTGGAAGTATACTGAAAAATAATCGAATATGAAGAATACTTTTAAGGAGCAATTCTATAAGGTTATTGTTTACAAAATCTTTATTCATACATGAAAGGCAACAGTGTACACAAATAGAAGGATTTTGAAAAAAAGTAAAATGCTAGTATTTCTTCTGTTTGTAAAAAGTTTCTTTTAATGTACTTGTATTTAAAAAAATATTACCGAAGAGGAACAGAGAAATTTAGTAGCTTGTCCCAGGTCTTGTCAAATTTTGTTCAATATTCCATTTTTTATAAATATTAAAAGCGTATTAAAGATTTCAACAGATGCACATCTATTTCATTGTTAATTCTCATTAATGGCTAATCGTTTAAAGAGCGTTTTAAATGTTTTTCATAAAAAAGCCTATCGGCATTCGTGTTCTACAAATAGTTGACAGATATTGACTATCGGCTACACGTACAACACACAATTTATAAACATGCTTCCCCCCCCCTCCCCCTTCTTTAATAAATGATCTCAAAATTAGGCGTGGTGAAGTAGATATCCTTCGATTTGAAGGACGAAAAGAGCATACACTGTGGGTTTGTAGAAACTCTAAGAATACATTCATTTACTGTTTGCCAATTACCTTCTACTGATTCTATAATTAATATTTTTTTATTTAACAAACTATAACTCTGTTTTTCTGGAAATATGTTCCATTTTCCTTTAATCCTTTAGAGTTTTTGTTAAATTCACGTGACCTTCATCTTCAGTTATTTTTTTTTTCATATCTCATATTAATTCACTCTTTGAATATGTTGCTCCTTTTAATAAACGTATATGATACGAATATTTCTCTTCATTTTCAACGATTATTACGGCAATGCCATTTCAGTTTGATTTTGTTAACAGAAGAGATGATAAATACTGACGCTTATTTTGACCAACTACAGATCCAAAAGAATAATATTTTAGTGTTTTTCTATTTACTCAGTTCTATAGCTTTAAAATTAAAGATCAAAATAAAAAACAAATTTGTGTACTCACAATATATTCGTTAGCCTTGAAAATAATCCCATTCACATTAGAAAGACTTGAGTGAAATTTTTAAAACGTAAATACAAATTACTAGAGTCATACGACATTATTGTGACCATTGGGGGATTACAAAACCTAAGAAGGAATGTGGTTTAATAGTTTCCAATATATAATTGTGGTATAATGGTTAGATAATTTCGTTTCAGCTATAAATTGCTTGAATTTGTTTCTTGTTTCGTTCAAATTATATGTATTACTTTGAAGAAAGCTAATTCTCTCAACAACAAACATTCGAAATTTATCTGAAATTATGTAGTTTTAATGTCGTTGATTCTGGAAGAATTATGAAAATATTTCGAAAAGAACTACAGCGTTTACTCAAAACTACTTCACTTAAAGATTGTAATCTCAATGTAATTGAAAAAGGATCTTACAGGTAACTGAGAGTATGTCAATGAAATAACTCATACGAAAAGTAAGTATTAAAATATTACGTCAAACGTGTTCAAATTTTTTATTCATTTCGGATTATAGTACTCAGAAGTCTGGCTATGAGTCTCATTGTTTCAATTACGTGAAGTAAATTATTATCCTTATTATCGAAATCCCTATATAAATGGAATGAAGAGCAAAAAGAGTTTGAAATGACATTAAAAAATTATATATTAATAAGAATAAGACATTTTACTTCCTTAATCATGTTCCAAATAAAAGATTGTCATTATCAAAAATCATCTATTACATATCAACAAAAAAATCCATAAAATTTACTATAACATGTTGGAGAAAGATTGATTATATATAAAAATATATAATATTTTTACGGAAATTTTAAATATGTCAAGAATAATAAGTTTGTCTCGAAATGAAATACAATGTGGTTTCATTTATTTAAATTAAAATGTCGTACCTCACTGAATTCCATGCAAAGCGCGTGGAGAACCTTAATGAATAGCAATACTTGTATTTCAAGGAATAAAATTATTTCAGTTTTAAAAAAAATTCTAAAAGCGTAATAATTCCATCAGATCATGCAATGCAATGTGTTGAGTATATGTTCTGAAAAAAATACGAGAAAAATTAGGATTTCTTTTACGCCCAAATGCATTAATGTTGCATCCTCACTCTTCGGTTGGCTGCCTTTTTGCCTGTTGATTGATACCTTTCAAAAGTTAATTCTTATTTATAAATTGATATTTTCTTTTTATAATAATTATTGACAGTTTTCTCTACAATAAAAAATTCTTCAAAAATGTAATTCCATTTTTCAACTAAGTTATTACAAAGATAGATTAATATAAGTTATTAGCATAAGCAATTGCCAAAAAAATTCTCAATATTTTCAAATGGAGTTTTTATAATAAAATAAAATTGCTCCTTGTAATAACTTTCAAAAGGAAAAGTAATTAAACCATCATTTAGAATCAAATTATTCTGTTCAAAATGAGGTTCGAAGTAAACACAAAGACCTAGTATTCATTAAATTAATACTTTTGCATTTTATAAATTCATTAATATTTCAAATAAAGTTCTTTTTATAAGAACGTTATTGTTTACAAATAACAGCGTGACCTGCAAATACCACTTTAATTTAATCAATACGATGGTTGCTTTACAAGATTCCTTTTTATTTTTCTGATCAACATTGACTGGTTTGCCTCTCTTTTTTTTAGTAAATACAAGCTTTAAAATCTTTTCTTTCTGAGACTTTTTATTACAAAAGATAATTAGATGAATACATAACAGAACATGTTTTATTTTGTTTTTTTGAAAGTAACCAGTGAACGAATGTTCAGAATTATACGAGCCTAAACGATATCCATGTCATTATTCTTTATAAATGAGGGCAATATATAGATTTCCTTTTTCGTATGCTCTATTCTTTTGTATCTATATCAGACCTTCAGTTGCATAAATTATAATTCGTTGACTTATGGTATTAATATTGCACTTGCTATTTTTGGAAGACTTCAGTTCCTGGACTGTAAAATTTCTAATCATCGCACTTCTTGCACTGGAAACCTGTACACACAATTTTTATAACATATCTTATAAATGTATGCATTTAATTTCTACTGGAGCTATTTACTCCTAAGCAAAACCTATCATTCCCTTTTTAAGCATACAGTTATTTTATTAAACGTTTTATTAAAGTTTCTTTGATTTTTTAATTAATGCATCACCTTTATTTTGTAGTTTTTACATAACTTTTTATAAATTTTACAAAAAAAGAAAGGAAAATCTTTTTTCTATGACTTTCTAAAATTACAAATTCTTTATTAAAAATTCCCCAAAAATATAAATGTCAAGTAACTTCAAAATTCTTCTACGCTTTACTGAATGTTAAATAATGGAAAAATGTATTATCTAATACAATGGCTGTTTCATATTATTTTGGAATTAAAATTTGCTATCAAATTTAATTAAAAAAGACTAATTATAGCTTCAATAGAATGATACATGTTATTTTATCTACTTTGATAGCCTGTTACTGTCACTCATAATGTAGGTATATTGACAATATGTAAACGTTCCATAGGACAAGGCCATAGTATTACTTTCAAAGTTCGAGGTTGAGAAGCCATTGTGAACAAGTATCATAAATTGATTTCAGAACTGTTGACAGATTAAGATACAGTTAAGGGGGCAGAATTCAGGTCACTTGCAGAGCTCGATTTGAATCTTCTATTCGCATGGCCTTGCTGTTGTACTCAAATTTAACTTCTCAACTACTTTCAAATATCTAATGCTTCCTCTTGTAAAAAAAAAACTAAAGCAATTTTGTTTTTATTTTTATTTTTTGTCGATCCCTAACACGTTTGTCCTCAGGTGCTTTGTTGACCCAAATTATGTTCAAAATGACAAAAATCTTTCTACAGATATCTTTAATGTTCTTTTTTAAAGAGGAAGGAAAGTAGAGATATGTTTTGTTTTTTATCAGAAATGAAGTCAGTAATAGCTGTTATTTCATAAATCTTTTGTCTGTATACCACCATAAGAGAATGAAAAACAATTTAATGGTCACACCCATTTTGTGTGCGTGAGAATTTCTTGCTTTCTTTTCTGTTGCAAATATCTATCATTTCCTAGATCTTTTGAATTTCTTTTTTGTTTAATTGCTTATCAATGTATATTATTAGCATTGAATACACTACGATAAATATGGAATAAGTGATATTGAGCTAGCGAGTAATAATTGCCATATTCCTTAAAAGAAAGGACCGAAAATATTTTACTTCTATTCCTCCCCCCCCCCCTAAAATAGGTAACACTCCCATTTTTTTGTGTGTTTCCAATTCTATTTTTCTTCGTACTATTTTTAATATTTTCTTTTATCTTCTGTTAGAAACTGAAAGGGTATTTTTGTTTCTCTACAGTTGTAATTTAATTATCCCGTTTAGTTGCAAAAATATAATTTTCTTTCTGTAAATTTTAATGCTAGAAGTTAAATATTTACATCATTGCATCAAGCTTTAACTTTTAATTACAATGCTTGAGCACTATTTAGATAGCAAAATATTTCCAGAAAAATAGAATTAAGATGAAAATCTTATATTTAGATTTATTAAAATTAAAATTCTTTACATTTAACAGTAGACTATTTTATGCGGTGTTTCAATACAGAAAATAAAGTCAATTGGATTGAATTTATCCACTATTCTACAAAAGGAAATTATAGTTCATTAAAAATAATTAATTATATATAATTGCGCGCGAGAAATTTTGATTCAAAGTTACAGCTGTTGAACATTATAGAAAGCATTTTTTCATATACATACACTTTTAAATTAATTAATAAATTCTTTATATTTTAAGAATCATTTTAAAAATTAATTAAAAATATGAATTAAAAGATAACAAATATAATATCTCTAATGCATTCCGATGAATATAAAGATTACGATATCTCTTTTCTCTAATATTTTTAGAAACCTCTCTAATTTTTTTATATTCCAATTATTCTATGCAGCTTACATTTTTCCTCTCATGCATTCAAATGTAGCATGGCTACATTTATGCTTCAGCTACTTTTCATTTTACGATAGCTTGTATTTAACATTATTCAAATACCAATAAACTGTCCGTAAATACGATTATTTTTATTCAAACCCGGTTAATATTTTTCAAAGAATTCAAATAAATAGAATTTATGTCTTTTGCAATATAAATGAAATACTTTTTTGTTAGTAACACACAACATTTTCATTATTTTGTCACAGAAACCACTTCTTTCCATTCATTTTGGAATTATCTTAAAAATCAGTCTTTGTTTTAGACTTAAAAAAATTAAGCTTCCTTGAAAATTGCAGTAAAAATTTTTAAGGAACTGATTAAATCATTCACCTGTATTTTTTAATCATGTTCATTCTCAACTCAATTTTTCTTATTATTTTTGATTAATTTCCTAACCAGCATGATATTCAAAATTGCATATCTTGACGAATTAGGTAAATATCACCGTTTAAGGAAGAGTAATAATAAAAAAATTATAATAAATGTAAAATAATGAAATATTTCCTTTTCCATATACCAAAAAATCCGGCGTATAACGCTCACTTTTAACACCAAAAATACCACCGAAATTTAAGGGTGCGTGTTATACGCCGGTTATAAAAACGATAGCTTTAAAAATAACAAAAGAGATGAGCATAAAAAAATATATACCTATACATGTCGAAATACTGTTTATTCAAAGGAATGACATGCCTTATAAACTAAAAGAATAGTAATTTTAGAATAGAAATTTTTTTCAATAGTCTGGGATAATACCTCGAATACGTGACTTAAAAACATAAGAATATTGTGTACTAACATTTCAGATTTCCTCTTAAAAAAGGGGGTGCGCGTTATACGGCGAATATACCTAAAAATTAAAAAATGCAGCTTGAAAGTATAGATGCGCGTTATACACCGGTGGAGGTTATACGCCGGATTTTACGGTATATATATTCTCCTAGATAATCCATGAGAAATTTTATTTTTTCCAGTACTAATAAAAAGAAAGTTCTGGATTAATACATCGAAAGTTGGCTTGAAAATTTGGCATTCTCTCTTGAACTTTTGATTCAAATAACAAATTAAATAAATAAATAAATAACTTTTTTATACTAATACAATTTTTTTCGCATGGATGACTTTCTTTAGCATTAAAAAAGATAACAGTGACTATTTCTCTTACTCCATTTCATTTGTAGTTATTTGCATTCAATGAAAATAGCTATTTTTTTCTGTATTATTATTTCTTTAAATATTCGTGAATAATGAATTTCATTTCAATCGCTTATGCATTATATTAATTTATTATTACTAAATTATATGCATCCAAAATACAGTCATGACTCTATACCTAAAAATTCCTTTTTATATCACTGATAAAACAAAAAGAACTAATAATGCCATTTTTTTATATGCGGGGTATGAAATAATAGATTCTTCATTCAATGAATGTTCTACATACAAAATTTAGTCTTTTAAACCATTAAGGAAATCTCTGAAAATAAGTTGCTTTTTTCAATATTTGACTTTTATTTCTACTCAAAAACGTATTTTAAAATGGCACCTGAACTCAAAGTTCAAAGCCAAAGAATTTCTTAACTCAACTCACCCTTACTTATCCGGCTTTTTAACAGTAATAGACTATTTTTACATTTGTGAGTTCCATTTTACAGTGCACTACAACAATAAACAGTTGTTTCCTACTCTGTTTTTTTTCGAAAGAAAATGTCCTGTTTTCTTCTACAAATAATTCAAACTCTTAAGACAAAAGATTCTTTCTCTTTTCAGTTTCAAAAAAAATCTTGCTGTTTTTTTCTGATTTTAAGGCAACAAAAACTACTATAATAACAACTAAGAATCGTAGACAATATCAAATTACAAGGAATACGTTGGGAGGAAACAAATTTTAACAGTCCATTCACCTGTAAATATACTCTAGGAACTAGAGAACACTCTCTAATGTTTAAAATATAACCTACTGATCAATGTATCAATGATACAAAACTATTTAATACAACAGAAATCCTGGAAATTATTTACCCTTAACCTAGAACGAAAGAAACAAATTAGGTTCAAATAACGAAAAACATACCAATCTGTCCTTGTTCCGGGTTAAAACAAAAATTAGCTACTAATATCGATGAAAGTTTCAACACCGCTCAAATTTTTAAAAAATAGGATTTCAACTGTCCAGACAAAAAAACAAACAAAAAAAACTAGGAATAAATCCTGTTAGTTACTTCTAACTGTTAGATTTAATATCCTACGAAATTGAAGCTTAAAAATTACTCCTGGAACTTCGTATAGTCTGAAACAGAAAAGATGACATTTTAGGTGTTATTTAGGTAGAAGAGGAATATGTGTAAAAGAGGAGTTTGGATTTAATATATATAGTACAATATTTTTGCATGATATATTTTAAAATATGATTTATAAAAATATTACAGTTTTATATCATCTGAATTCCTTCCTATATTTAAACAATTAAATCCTCTAATTTTTACCTCAAATAATAATTCGTTTGTATATGGAGAATTTATTAATATTTGCTACCCATTTTTTAAAGATGCAAATCTGAACTTTTCCCAGATTTGATACGTAAAAACGTTAACATTTAGGGGCGACTTATTACAATGTTATAATGTCGTTTGTGTATGTATAATGATATTATACATGTTTGTGTGTATAAGTTTATATTCGAAAAGTTACATGGGTAACGATACGATATAGGTATCGATATGAACTCTCTGTCTCTGTCTCTTTCTCTCTCTCTCTCTCTTCATTTATATATATATATATATATATATATATATATATATATATAATCTGTGTAAATTTTAACAAATTAATATTGGATGGGAAACATCCCCAGAAAATTTATGTTCGAAATAAATTTTTATGTAATTTAATTATATATATGTTTTTCATACATTTGATATTTCAATGTAAAATTCAGAGTACATGTTCTTAGTATTCCTTAAGATTTACCTCATAAAATAATAATACCAAACATTTCGAAACATTTCGCATTTTATTTAGTGTGATCTTTAAAAATAATAGTTTTGATAATTTACATGTTTCAACATAATAAATACAAAACAATAAATACAAACATAAAACAATTTTGGGATAATCTCTTGATAATAATTTGACGTTTATAACTACTCATTTTCTCAAAATAACTTCTTAGTTAAGTAACTAAAAGTTATGACGAAACTCAAGAGACAAATACTATTTTTCAAATATTTATTCCCTTAATCGCATTAGGATGTAACGGCATATGAAATCTTGACTGTAAGACTGAACCCAAACACCTACTGTTCCAGTTTTTATTCAAGGCAAACATCTAGTGCTTGTGCGCGTAAGTTCAACGAAGCAAGTGGAGACTGGAACCGTTTCCGCCTTCTGTAACATGTTATTTTAATCGGAACAACTTGATCGAATCAACATGTCAAAGGTCGAGAGGGTCATTTACCTGTTGTTATCTCCACACACGGACTTATTTTGAATGACCGAAATATTGAACAACAGTTTCTGTGAAGCTAATTAAACGAAAATCAAAGTAAAGAGATCAGAACTAATTCTTAATTAATACATTAAAATGAATACAATAGATTAATGACAAATCCATTAAGCCTTGGAGGCAAAAGAGAAAGCTAGACGGTTGTCTTTGCCAAGTTAAGTGTGTAGCGTTTGCTAAAAAAGCTCTTCATAATATATATATATATATTTTAAAACTACAAGTATTCCACTTATTATTGTTTAATTTTATAAGAGAATTTTGAGATTAACTAAACACTTATTACCAAAAAAAAAATGCTTAAGAATTAAAAGTACTGTTTTATTTTGTTTCCTTCGTAGTGAATACAATAAGTAAAGAAAGTTAAATTTTATCCAAAATTTTGAAGTAAAATTTCGGAAATAGGACGAAAAAGAAACGGAAATTAAGTTTGTGTAAAATAAATGTGACATCAATCAATGTATCAAAAAAATGCTATTAAAGAGTTATCTTTTTAATTTGAAGCACATATTTGAGAATTTGATGAACTGAATTGTAAGACAAAACAAATATATGAACGCTTTTTATGCTAAATTACTTTTAATTGCTGCATATTTTTATTTACATTTTTAACAAGAAAAATTGAATATAAATTTTAATTTTATAATATCTTTTTTAATAATAATTTTGAATTAACTTTTAATTTATGGTCCACAATATGTAAAGTTGTATCTATGTAAACTTTAGTGAGTTGGCTACTATTTGATTTAATAAAGCTTAGCTAATTAAGATAAAAGGCAATCTTGTTATAAACTCATCATTTTTACCAAAAAAATTTTAACCATCAATGTAGACAACATTAATTATCAAGATATGGTTTTTGGTAAAAATGAAATGTAAATCAGCTAAGCTATTGCAAAGAGATCCTTTCTTTTGGTAAGCTTTTAATCAATATATATATATATATATATATATATATATATGTGTGTGTGTATATATAAATGTAACTTTCTTTAACACTTTCTCAGCGCGGCAATGGCGTGCCTACGCTAAGTAACTCCGCCGCTCTCTAAAATTGAAACAAAACACAAATTCCTCTAAAATTTTTCATTTCACTTTGAAAAATAATAATCGGTTGCAGTCAATAACAATTCTCAAAATAAAGATTCATTTGTGGATCCTGGAAGACGAGTTATCTCGTCCCTCGCGATGAAAGTGGTAAGAATTAAAATAACGAGTGTCATAATTTTGAAACTATTTAGACCATAATTATGACGATTTTGTAAAAACCTTTAATATATCATTAATATCTATTGAGTTAAATAGATCTTAAATATTACATTTGAGTATAAATCTTTTTTAAAATCATTCATGAGAATTTAACTGGTTTCAGTAATAGACATAACTTAGAGATTATTTTAACATTTTGGAAAATATATTGTAATAATGTACCAAAAGTAATGTGCGTTTTAAAACCGTTAATAACTCTAGAAAATTTAATAGGATTATTATGAAATTTCGTAGTTAAAAATGTATGTAAAATTTTAACTTCCGGTTGACACGAACCTAATTTTTCAAAGCAATCTAAAATACGATTACAAATATCTCTATCATAACTCATACTTGCGAAAAGAATTATTGTTTTGAAAATGCTTACTGGGCATAATGCAGTAATAGTACTTACAAATAAGGGCATAACTCTGCTCTATACCAGCCACCCAATGTCATAAGCATTGAGGCAACACTATTAATGTAATATGTTTTATCTGATTTAGTAACTCTGCCAGGGACTAAATAAATTTCAAAAAAATTCTCTTATCAGCATAAACTTTAATCATTCGAGTTAAAAGCTTAGTGATAATTTATAACTTTTGACTTTTTCTTCTTTTTATACCAACAGTATAGCCAAAATTGGCTCTTGTGCCATTAAGTACCACACTCATTCACATTCTTTTTATACCAAAATATACTCATGGTCTCTCCAGAATGTATTTTTATTTGTAAAATAACACAGGAATAATATTTATTTTTGAACTGAGAACTTTTTAATTCCTAAATTATCAGTTCTTCCATAAATTTATTGTCAATCGTGATGAAAATATATTCCCATAAATGAAAATGAACAATATTTACATCATTAAAGGCACATTTAGTATATGTCATCACATGCCCCTTCCAAAACCGCCCCCCACAAAACCGACATGGGCTTGGGACTATTAGCAGTAGTAATCAAAAATACGAATTATTTTAAATAAGTTCTTGGTCTTGCCCTCTAAAAAGGCTGATTAAATAACGGATCAATCATTAATCGTAATTAATACATAAATTATTAATTAAGTGCTATGTGGTAAATATGATCAATACATTTTCGTTACAAAAGCTTTAAATAACAGTTTTCATCCTTTCTTCCTACCAAACAAATCTTTTTATTTATTTAGTCAAGAAGTAAGCCACACGATTAATTAAATTAGATATATATCCAGGAATTGCTTAGAAAATTCCGGAGAGAGAAATCAAGCACTTTAAAATAGAAGCTTCACCATGACATAACAGGTTAAGGTTATCAAGGTATTCTTCTTTATGACAGATTTGGAGACAGAATATTGATTAAGAAACTTGTTGGTTTCGATTCATTGCAAGGATAACTACTGTGATCCAGATGAAAAGTTCATCAAGATGTTAACTTAATGAATTCACTGACAAATACTATTTTATATGGCAGTTCAAATATTCTAACTAAAACTTCAAAATTACTTAATACCTAACATTCAATAAAGAACCAACTGAAATTCTTTAAGTGAGATTATAAATTGAAAATAAGTGGCATTCAATAGAGAAAAGCTTATGTAGGGAAAAATAAACTATGGATAAATAATATAAAATAGGGTTTTTTCACCAATATGTTTTTTCGGAAAAAAATTAAATATTCATGGTAAAGAATATTCAGATACAAAATTTATACATGAAATTGCTTCATATTGAATAAAACTGAAATCGAGTTTTCTTAAGATTTAAAACTATTACTTAAACTAAATTAAACAGTTAACAAGTTAATTTCTAGTTACTTCCTTTCATTACTTCATAGGCTTTCAAGGTAATTTTCCTTGAAAAAAGTTTTTGATTCATATTCGAATAAAAAATTGAAAGCATTAAGTGATTCACTACCAATGCCACAAACTTACAAGAAAGAAATGGGACACAAAAACGATTCGGAATCACATAGCATTGTAGGGTGGGAAACGTTTTCTGCACGAGTTAGAGTAAAAAAAAAGTACAGAAACAGCAACCTGTTAATAGGACAGAAATAGTTTTAATTTAAGTTTTACTTTGATTAACTTTTACTTACTTGGGACTCCCACAAACTTCAACCGGTACCACATGGAATTCCTGATATTCTGGAATATTTCTAATGTCTCAGATTTCCATATGACCCCTTCAAAAAAAGTACAAACATGATAGATCTGGTGATCTAGCCATCTAATGAACCGAGAATTATGGCTGATCCGTTAGTAACCAAATGTAACGTTTAAGTACTGCCCATTGGTATAATGGGTAAACACCATCTTGCTGGAAAATATCTGAAGAATGTGTTTCTTTGAAAAATTCCTGCAAAACTTGCTGGAGGAAAATTCGCAGATTTCAGTGCTTAGATGTGGTGTAAACAGTATTGACTCATAAGACCTTCATATGGGGGATGTGGAATACCGGTCATTGGAATCGGCTTGAGTTCTCGAGTTTGGACTGTTTTATCAAGATGCAGGACTTTCTGCTAATTGAACGGTGTTCTCTCTCAATTGCTTTTTCTCTCTTTCGAAACAGGCATTCTCATATAACCTCTTCTGTACAAACACACAAAGATCCTATGATTTGATTTGATTTTAATTTACATCCCACTCTGAAGCAACACAAGTGTTATTGGTAATGGACCTCGTAATTTTGAGAACTACGGTTAAGCAACGAGGATATTTGAGCTCGTACCTCCTCTACTTGGTGGGTCTTCAATGGCACTAGATTTGGAACCCGCAATTCAACAATTTCGTCCTTTAGTTCATGACCATAACCTATAGGCTACTGCAACCGTAAGACCGTATAATCAGGAACACATTTGTTCAGGAAACGATCCTAGTTCAAGCGCAGAGTGCCACGCTCGTCACAGTTTACAATTTCTTACTCGAGGTGCATGTAAGCCAATTCAACACTCGAATATTAGTTCCTCATTATACATAAGTGACCGGTTATTAAAATTTCAATATTAATTTTAACCGGAATCGTTGCACAGTCTATTTCTCACACAACGTCTTCAACCTTATGAAGAACGCGTGTTAGAACTTGCTGTGCTATGTGATTGCTAATCCTCTTTGTGCCCCTCCTTCAATTTTGTTGCATTGGTAGTGAATCACCATGTTTATATTAATCCAAAACTTATAGCTGATATGTCATACTAATAAGTTTCTGAAGTAGTAATATATATTTCAATTAACGAAAGAAGTACAGTTGAACCTGTTTTTGTGCGGTAGATAGGGACCACATAAAAATAAACGCACAAAAAAAATATTAAAAATTTTCATAAATTCTTACATAAAACAAGCTAATTCGTGGAAATACTACAGAAAAAAATTTTTATGCATGGATAGGGACCGCATAAAAAAGTTGCATTTATAAAATGGGCCAATTATTGACGAAATTTATGTAAGAGTACTTCCATAACAAAATAAATAAGTAAATATTACACATGGAAACATTTTAAAAACATATAGTTTCTCATTGTATACACGGATACGTTTTCACACACATAATTCATTGCTACTCATCATAATCCAAAGCCCTGTAATGAATAAGTTCAAAGTCGCTTTCGTCCCTTGAAGGTACAATTTCAATTGATTTATTTTTTGGCAACATAAAGTAAGAGATAAATTTTTATGATGAAGGTCGGGTGGTCACACATTTGTTTGTAAATGTCACGATAACCAGATATACATGACTGCCCTTTTTGGAATTTTATACTCCTTTCTTAATTGGTATCTATTTTAAGAAAATACATTTCCAATTTGTTGGAAAGCTGGATCCCTGCATATTTTTATCCGCTGTCAAAGAATCCGATTCTTCTTGTCCGTCTTTATAATCTGTCAAATTATTGATAATGTCACTGTCTTTGAAAGTTTCGTCTTCAATCAAACGCGGGCTGCTGGAGCGTTGAGAGAAAGCAACTGAATGCGCATTTTTGGGTGTTTTGAAGTGTCTACATTTCAGTGGCGTAACGTACACCCCCGCATTACAGGGAGGGGCAGGACTCTAGGAGCCCAAGGCTTGAATAACGCTAAATACGTATTTACCCAATTTATAAAAAGTTACTGGTAAAACCTGACTTTTAGGAGGGAGGGGCTCCTAACATTCTCCGTTGCGCCACTGGTAAATAGAAAACATTATAGTGGCGCCCAAGCCACTGAAATTCATACACCCCATAGAAAAAGATTGCACATAAGAAATCGCACAAAACAAATCGCATGAAAAAAAGACCACACAAAAAAAGGTCCTACTGTAGAATCAAGTTTCTGATTTAGAATGATTCTCTGTTTTATTCTTCATTTGTGGCTTACAGCCTAAACACAAGTAGGAATTGATTCAGCTATGAAGCAACTTTAATTAAATTTATTTATTAAATTATTAATAATTCTATTATTTAAAATTAATGATCAAATAATTATTTAAATCAAATTATTCATTTTAAAATTGATGATGATAATATTTTAAAATTGATTTTTCATGGTATTTTATATATATTTGTGAGTAACCTCCCTAAAACAATTATATATATAAATAATTTATCACGCAAATGTTACTAATGAAGTCACTTAACTCCATGTTATTCATTTACTGAATTTGTACAGTATCATAATAAGAAATAACTTGTGCGGCTTTGATCTAGGGCGAAGTGTAGTGATTACAGATATTCTTACGCAAATTGCATTAATATTCGTATGCAGTCAGAAACTATCAGGTACTAACAGTTCAATCGGTTCCAAAGAAAACTGATTTCCAAACATAAAGACAAAGAAAAGTTATCAGAATATCAGAAGCATCAAAGAAAAAACTTACAAACATGGTATTTTACAAGAAATAATTTTTAGAGAAAGGCCTTTACATAACAAACTACAAAATTTAAATTAATGTTTTACTTAAATTTTATGGAAAAGTTGGCAAAATAGATCTTTGCTATGCTTGAAACATAGTAACTGGTTGGTAAATACATTCATGGACAAAAAAATTAGCGCACTAAGAAATATTGTCGGGATCGTAACGAAACTTGGCATGAAGGTACATGTCGGGGAGATATGCAAACGATTAGATATGCAGCGTGATTGTGCATTACGTATAGCCGGTAAAGGGCATTTAACGTCGTTCTCCGTGGAGTATAAAACAGGTAACCAAACCTTATTTGAGTGTGCTGAATCGTTTACAAAGGAAGAGCTTTGGTAGACATGCCCTTAGGCCGTTTTCGAAGACAGTATGAGAAGCTGTCGCAGTTTAAGAGGAGAATCATTGGCATGATGGAAGCTGGAGGGTCAGCTAGGTGAGTAGCTCGTCAATTAGGCCTCTCTGATTGTGTTGTGAGGAGGTGTTGGGACCAGTGGATACACAGTTTACAATACACGTTCACCCCTAGTATTGATCCGTGGCACCATGACACCCCAGCGGTATGTCCATGACATCCTGCAACCACATGTGTTGCCACTCATGCAACGGCTTCCAGGAGTCATTTTTTAACAAGACAATGCTTGGCCTCACACGGCAAGGGTGTCACAAGACTGTCTCTGTACTATTACTACCCTTCCTTGGCCTGCTCGATCCCCAGATTTTTCTCCAATCGAGCTTATCTGGGATCATTTGGGACGGCCAGTTGGGCATCCCACGAGTTTGAATGAACTAGGCGCAAGGTTACAGCAAATATAGAACGAAATATCTCAAGACATCATACAGAACTTGTGATCGTATCACATCGTGTATTCGCGCTATATAGAGGGGGTTCAACAGGGTATTAAATCCTCCGTTCTTTTGCCTTTTCCCCTGAAATAAATGATCCTATTTCTTTGATTTTCTAATCATTTAATTATATCAAAGTAGTCAATACGTATGTAAAATTTCGTTTCATTTTGACGACTCCTTCTTGGTGCGCTAACTTTTTTTGTCCATTAGTGTACTTAAAAGCCTCTTAAATATTTACTAACCAATTATATATATAACCTGGAACTTAAATATTTACCAACCAGGTTATATTTTTTGATTGATTGAGACTTTTTGAAAGAATTCAATAATTCATGGTGGAATAACGTAATGTAATGAAGCATTTATAGAATTCCTTTACAGAAAAAAATATGAATCAACACCCAAAAATCAACATTCGGAAAATTTTCAGTGATTAAGATAACAAGGATATCCTTGATTATACCCAACATTCTTTGAATAGCTTGAAACTTCCTCAGAAAAAAAATTAAGGACGTAAACAATTAATGTTAAGAAAAAAATATATTACTTAAAAATCAATAGAGTCTTAACTCAGAGTAATTTGGACAAACTGAATAAAAAAACGTTTTAAGTTTAAGACGCGGTTTCTAAAAAATAAATTTTTGTGCATTGAAACCTTTTAAAAAAATTTAATAACTTCTGATAAAATTAAAAATTTAATTAATATCTTAAATTTAATGATTGAAAATTTCTGATATATTTACTATAAAATTTATTACTATTATTCACTAGTATATAATATTTATGTTATCAATCAAAAAGAAGCATTGTATCGATAACTTTTTTTTAGAATATTTCACGAGTTAGAAATGTATAAATACTTATAAAATCCACTGAATCTTTTCCTTAGAAAGTGATAAGTTAGAAAATTTGTCTTGAAATTCTGATATTTTCCCTCAAGACCTAAATATGGAACTACAAAGAATGTCTGTAGTTATAGTGCTTTTAGGTTGAACTTTATTTAGCATATATCATGATTTACGAAGAGAGAATTTTAATGAAATTCTTCAGAGTGTTCTCTTATATCAAATTCTATTAATGTCTTGTATAAAAAGGGTTTGACTTATTATATTCTTTGGCAAAAATATGAGAGAGTAATATTTCTCCAAAACAATTTGTACCGAAAGTAAATGGGTGCCTTAAATGAAGACAAAAACAGATTAGCTTCGACAGTTAAGATGAACGTTATCATTATGTAACTATCGTTTCCGAGACTCTTAAGCAGCCAAACCAATTGAATCATTGAATAAATGGACAAGCTCAAATTTGTAACTGTTTTGAATATTCCCAGTATTCATTCACTATGCTGAGCATTTGGCTTAGAGAACTTTATTCTTCGATAACTAACCGGAACGTTGATCGCTACTTGCCGAAATACTGTTACTTTTAAACGAGTTGCAAGCAATCCCAATAACATCGTAGAAGAAAGCTTTCTTAAAGTCATGAATAATTTCTTTTACTATATTATATTTATCTACATATATATATATATATATATATATATATATATATATGCGCAATTATTTCATTACACATAAATGAAATTGCAGCAAATATAATTGTGACTTAATAATCAACAATTATCTGTAAAATACACATTCATTTTATAAACAAAACAAAATTAAGAATTCTAACATTATATCTAATGTGATTTCATAATAATCAAACTTTTATAACATTTTTTGATATTTTTAATTTGGACATATATATATATGGATTTAGAGATTGTTAAAAATTTTGTAAAATGATATAAATTTGCTTTTTTCATCATTTGTGTTTTGTTTGAACCATTTTCTCATCTGCATTCTCTTTAATTATATGTCAATTTCGTGGGTTGCATCTCATCCTTTTCTTGCATTTTAACTTCCATAGTGCCGTATCTATATAAGTAGTTCTAAATTGCCTTGAATTTATTTTTATTCCTAATGACATTAATGTTTCGAAATATATTGACCAGACAAGTGTTTTTAAATCAATAGGTAAAATGAAAACTTAGATTTAACTAAGTATTAACAAAATACCTCAAAACAATTAAAACACACTGAACGAAAAAACGATATTGAATGTGCTAAATTCCATTTCTTTATCCTGTTTTCATACACATAATTTTCATTTTGTATCCATTTATTAGCATTTTGCTGTATAAACAGAAACAATTCAATGAAATTTTTAAGAAAGTTTTTGTCTACTATAAAAATACTGTGAACGAACTTTTTCAGTTAAAATAGCAAACAGATTTACGATAAACAATGGGATTATAAACTAAGAATCTGTTTCATGAGAAATTAATATTTTAGAAGAATTTCATTTCATCTTTCACTGCATTTAATTCAAATTATAGAAGTGTGAAAATTTTTCTCTCTCTTTTATTTCATTTCTTATCTATGGTACCTTTTTGGATGACACAACAACAGACCTTTGATGACACCAACTAAACATTTGCAATAGCAGGTTACACCTGAGACGACCTACATACAGGTAGAAAGAAAGGAAGCAGCAAAAACAGATTCGCTTTCGAAAGAAAAACAGCACGGTCGAAGTAAAATCATCCGATTCATTTACACCAGTCACGCGAGATATTCTCCCGATTAATTCATAACCTCCATCACTTCTTGGAGAAATGAGAGTAGCTATGTCTCTTATCATTCCTCAGTAAATCCAAGGGCAAACACAACGAAAGATAAGAGAAAAAATTTTCTACCGTTCAAAACACCAGTTTCCATCGTTTCAATTAACAAAGGCTGGTTTTCTATATCATCAGCAAAATTTTTTTTAATATGTGCGGCATATATTTCTGTTGCAAAAAACGCTGCTGTTAATTTACTGGAAGGATTTTTAAATGATAATTCATATCACGTCTAATTCTCTCCTGTAAGGAACCATTTATGTCATTTAATACGCAAGGAGAAATACAAATGTGGATTTATATTAAACTTCAAGCATCTTCCTTTGTGATGCATTTTCATTCGTTTCATTATTTTCGAGAAATTCAAATATGTTTTCCATAGAATGATTCTCATTTTTACAACTATGGGTGCTTAAAATTAGGTGTGTAGAAAAAGTAAAAATGATTAAAATTAAAAATAATACGTTGAAATTTATACACTGCTGACATCAAATAAGCAATAACTAGAAAAAAAAACATATATCAGAATTCATGAATATAGTATTCTTCAATTTTAAAACTTTTGAATAATTGTAATATTCTTTAGTTTCAACTATAAGAAATTCACTTACATTATTTCTTTACTTCTGATAGAAAAAAATATAGAATCTGCAGTTAATATTAAAAAATTACTACTTAATGTTAAAAACTGAAACTGTCCATGGCTATTTTTAAAAAGCTGTGTTATCATTTTATATCCTGTGTTTGAAAAAAAATATTCACGTATGCCCCTCAACTATCTAAAAATTACTTGAAAGCGAATTATCTGATCATTTTTCAGATATAGAACGAGGATTTTTTTTTTAACAAAATCCGAAAATTTTATTTTAATATACTATAATATTAACTCTCTTTTTTTCAGTTTTTCTGGTTGTTTGCTCCTTCACATTAGTGTTGTCACAAGGTGAACAGTTATCCAGCACGGCAGGCCTACCTACTGTAACCGTTAGGGGATTTTTAAATTTCAAAACTACAGTAGACGGGACAGTAATAGTGTTTACACCAGCATCCGAGGTTCAACCTCCAAGCACCCAGCCAAAAATTGCCAAAACATCTTCAGAAGTCTTGGAACCTACAATTTCTCCAAGTAAATCTTTTATTCCGAAGGAAGATTTAACTTCTGAGAAAGAGATGCATGAAGCTGTTCAAGACTTAGCATATATTTCTCCTTCCCAAAATTCTTTAGAAACAATCAAAACACAAATACCTAACCTTAATTTGTTGGAAAATAAAATAAAAGAGCCCTTTCTCCAACATATTTCAGATAATGCAGTTCTACCATCAACCGGGCAAGTAAACAACGATCTTGATAAAGTTAAAAAGCTGTCGTCTTCACAAAATCAGTACCCTACTGGTCTAGTTACTGTCCTCGGTGGTACTTTCGTGGATGGAACTTCAACAACAGTTTTTGAGACTAAAGTTATTGGCACTTATATAGATGGCAAATACGCACAAATACTTCAAAGTACATCTAGTGTTGTTGCTCAACCAACCACTTTTATGACTATTTCTCCTATTCTGAGTTATTCAACTGTCGAACGTATTCAGAGTAAAGCAGAAGAAATTCCCAGTACCGACAGCAATTTAGTCACTCTACTTTCACCATCGACATCAGCCACACTGTTTCTTAGTTCTTCCAAAACATATTCAAAATCTTCAACACCAGAGTTACCTACGAAAATCTCGATAACTGCTACACCAACACTTATTTCCTCAGAAACTTTCAAATCTCCGACTCCTGTAGAAGTTGAGACTCCTATCTCTAAAGCGAGTAAAGTATTTTCCTCTTCCGTTACAAAATTTGAAAGTCCATCGTCTCTTTTCCCTATTCAGTACAAATCTCATCAAAGCCCTATAGAATCTTCATTCGTTTCAACGAGTGTAACTGTCACATTTGACAATGAACAGCCAACTGAATCCTTAGAAAGCGCCATCAAAAGTACTTTGTCGAAGCCTAAGTCATCTTATATTCCATTCACATCTACGATTGTGAAGTTTACTGATGATGAAAATACCTTAACAGCGGCTCAAAAGAATCCTAGAAATAATTCAACAAGAACTCGTTTTCATTCACCTCGGAGACCATCTCAATCGGTAAGTATCTTTGGAAATAAAAAATTCCTAACTACACATTTACTTTAATTCATAAAATACACAGTTGAAAGTTTTCTAATGTATGACAGGTTTATAATATAAAATTATCAAAAACTGTATTCGCGTGAATTATTTGTGGGATTAGAATATGCTCTTGAACTATTAACATTTAGAAATAACTATATTTCACATTAAAAATGTATATCATAAGATTATCAACTTTTCTTACTTATGTTAACAAAATTACGTGCTCGATGTCTCTGTTATCAAATATACATACACTAATATTAGTTCTATGTTAATTATTCTCTCTTCATTATATTGTCTTGGACATTACATTTAAATATTTTCACTAACTTCATTAAGAACATTTTAACTAAATAAAATTAACTTATTAACTCTTGGAAAATCTGCAACACGTGCAATTTATTAAATATTTAAGAAAGTACTCATGTGTGTGTGTGTGTGTG
>BMAV01007364.1:174534-188689 GCA_019973955.1 Trichonephila inaurata madagascariensis
TGTGTGTGTGTGTGTGTGTGTGTACTTATTTTGTTCCAAAAGCTTGCTGAACATTAAGTTAATTAACTTAAAATCCATTTATGAAACAATGCTAGCATCTTTTCGTTTTAATTTAATTTATTGAAAGTTTAAAACAAAACATTCGATTTATTGTTTTTATTGAAATAATTAACATTTTTCTTTTTGAACCTAAACTTTCCATGTTTTATTTGGGTCCCACATTAAAGGTTTTATAAAACTATTGACTTTAAAATATTTTTATTCGACATCTAATTCATTAACTTTAATGATTCGTTATAAACAAATAGCAGTTTCTCGGATTGACCCTGATATACATATTTAAAATACATTCACAACTGAAATTGAAATGAAATAATGCTAAAAGTGAATATAACTTATGTTTACTATACTTGATTATTGAACTACATATGCATACACATATATTATTTTCTCAAAATAAATCAAAGTAATTAAAAGGGACAAATGAATGAATAGATGTCTCGCAAAATGAGCATTAGTTATCTGAATATCTGTACAATATTTGATTAAGTCATCAAGAAGAAAAAGTGACAAGATGCTCTTCACCTGAATTTCATTCATTTAACGTGTTTTGAGAAAAAAATATGTAACCATATTTCAGATTCAAGACCATAGAATGAGAGCTACAGCCAAACTTTGCTTTTATATACAGTAGTTAAAGTTTTGAATGTCTCGCATTGCCAGTAATTTTATTTAGTAACATATCTTATGATGACTGGATTTAATCTATATAGTATTTGCCGTTTCAAAGTTCATGTACAAGCGTCGAACTCACCCAACACTATATTCCGAAAATTAACTACTTTATTTATCTAAAACAATTCACATAGAGCCCTTGCTTTGAGTGCTAAAATAACAGTAAGGTTCAGTTTGATGTAAATAGAATAACTGGTCCACTTAAGAGAATCATCAAGTTGCAACTAAATAATTCTTGAAGCTTAAGAAATCCTCTAAGATTTTAAGTTGCTCTGTATAAAGTTAAATTAGCTGTTCATTGTTCCACAAATTTATGAGTTCTCTTAGGTTTCCGTTAAAAATTGACCAAAAACCATTTTGTTATATGCTCTGATATTTGTATCGTTTCTCTGAATAACAATAAAAGTAAAAATAAAATTTTCCAGAATTTGCAACAATAAAGCAAATTTTCTTGATATATAAGCAAAAAATTTTTAAAAAGGGTTATTCTGTCTTGTACAACAATGTAGATCAATGGAAGCAAATTGTTTACTGAACCATTATTTTTACGAATAGCGCAAAATTTCCGTTTTCCATTCTCTTACAAATATTTTTGATTATAGATTTGTCTAAATTTTTCCATGCATGTTCAATAGATTCCTTCAGTTCAGCAACAGAGGAGTATTTAAAGTTATTCACCTATATCCTCGAACTAAAAGTACTCAAATATTTTCCTTGGTGTTGCTGTCTGGAAAACTGATTGGCCATTCATTAGCAATTAACCATTATTTGGTGCTGCCACTTCATTGAATAGCATCATTGTCTTGCTTAAGCGTACAGCGATTCTGACGAAATCTTCGTAAATAAGGTAAAAGTTCTTGCCACAGCATATCTTGGAATGCTAAACTATTCCTTTTACACGAAACAAATGCCACAGGGAGAGTTTCATAGATAGTAAAATCTCCCCAAACCCTGCAACTTTCCCTTCTCTAGCATTTCTTTGAAAAGTATTCTTTGCTTTCCATTCTCAGGTCCTTCCAGTGTGAATTAAATGCTTTCATACCAACCAAACTAAATTTTTTTATTTGGAGTAGTCTACAACCAAAAAAATTAGACAGAGGGGGATATGAAAAAATACAAGAAATGGTAAAAAAAAAAACGATTCATTTTTTACTCCAATATATTTGTATTTCTTTCGGACAAACTCAAGTCTTACATTCTTGTGGGTTGGTGTCAAATGCGGTCGCACTTTTAATTTTCCTCTAATAGTATAAGATGTGAACTTTAAAAGACGTCTGATAGTTTGTCAGGACACATTTAGATCACGTGTTTCCTTATCTGGTTCGCAGAGAGCATATAATTCAATTCTGCTCGAATAACTCGATGTTTATCTTTTGAAGAAAATAGAAACAGACATCCTGGACGTTTAATTGTTCCATGAGTTGTCATATTCCGAAGAAAATTTGCAACTATACATTATGAGATCCCCTTATTTTACGCTCGATTTCTCTAACACCTGTCGTATTTAGATTCATTTAAACCTTTTTCTCGTTCTGATAATTGTATATATATAAACCAAGCTATGCATCAACCAAAGTTCCCGAAATACACTACAATTATCGATAAGCTTTTTAACGAGAAAATCACCTATAATGTGTCGCATCACGCTTGAGCACTTCAGTTACAACGGCACAAGCGCATAACCGGTCTTTTTTCGTATATCCTCCCATCTAGTGCAATGATTATTTCCACATAAGCAAGTCATTTTTAAAAACTTTCATTTTAACAAGAATTTTAGAGTGTTCATTGTGAACCTAAAAATATGAGGAGCAGTGTAATGATGGTTAGCGATAATACTCTTTATCAAGTGGTGCAGGAGTTTTTGCATCAGTCTGCATCTTCAAAGAATGTTTTTATGTTAAAAAAAAAGACAGCTCACTTCAACTCATTGCCTATTTACTTTAAAAATTTCTGAGGTGAACTAAAAGAAGAAACAAAATGGATACATTTGAATAAAACCATTCTTACAAAATAAAGCAATTAAAAATAAGAGAGAATCTGACAAAACTAATCCAAATGAAAACATGGAAACACCTATTTAAGTTTTGACCTGTAAGAAAAACATAAAATCTCTTACGGGCTGAAGTTTCCTATTAATAAATAACACAGAAAATTTCTTATAACTTTTTTGAACCTAGGCACAATCAAATGTGTTCACTAAGAAAATCATTCAGAAAAAAGAACATTGTATTTTAGATGAAGATCCCCCTTTATTTCAGAAAAACTAAGTCAAGTTCTTTTCTTTTTTAATAATTTTTTTAAAAAAGCATTTATAATTTGTTTAAACATCAGAATCTATCACTCAAGTGAGGATACAAATTGTAAGCTGTGTATATAACACTATAAATACTCCAAAAATTAAAATTAACGTTCAGTATTTTTAGTGAGAATTCATTTTTGCTTTTGAGACTTGTAATATTCTCTTCTTGGAATTTACATTTTTGAGAAAAATTTATACTTCAATTAGGATTTCTGAAGATTATAGATTTATTAATGAAATAAAAGGAATGCATAAGGAAATTTTTCTTTCGATGCTTCTTAAAAATATTCTTTCTGAATAAAATAAAATTAAATTCATCTTCTATATTTTGAAATCACAAGAGATTTTCACAAAATGCAATAGAGAAACAACTATCCTCTCTCTCTCTTTTATACTTCATACTATATTCAAATTTTGTATGCGTAATCATATTCAGAAATTCTATATTCTGCAGCCATTATTATTTTTACAAATGTAGAAAAAGGTATATCTCTTGATAACTTAGATAAGTAACTATTTCTTCTTACCAGACTAAGCTAAGCATTCTTTTTTTCCGTTAACGCACAATTTTGTTGACCTTATTCTGGTATCTTTAAAAAAAATCTTTAAATAATACTCTGTAGAAGTTTGTTTGTTTCAGTAAATAATGTTATGTACTTGACTAATTGACATTGAAAAACATAGTAAGTTTTTTCGAAAGAGAACATATAGTTGCTTATTCAATGTCAAAATCCTCTAGAATTAATTAAATAAATATGTCCATTAAATAAATATACGAGATAAACATTCCTTTTTTTATTAATCTCTCTACTTATTCTAGAGATTCATTCTCGTATAATTACTCGCGTAGTTTTCCAATTTTACCTAGATTAGTATTGAAAAAAATTCAAACTTATACACTATTGGAAGAGATTTATTGCTTTTTAATAATAAAAAATTGTAATACATGTGGTGAGAAAAAGAAAAACTGAATTGATTTACTTAATTACTTGAATTACTCTTGTAAAGATTAGCATCTTGTGATTTTGATTTGAAAATTTGTGTCTATTTTTGCAATTCTAAGAATAATATTAACTTTAGAAAAAGAATAAAAAAACTAACTCTTTATGGTGTTACAACTTCATCACGTTTTTCTTTTTTCAAATAACTGTGAAGGTTTTTGTAACACCCAGAGCTCTTCCGTGCTTTTTTAAAAATAATTTGATAAAAAATTATTTTCTTATTTGCTTACTTTTTTAAATGTAATGAATTTTTTATAGGTGCGGTTGAATCGTTTCAAAGTGAAACTTACTCTTAGGCATGATTCGTCTGATGAATATAACGTAACTTTACCAGCTGATGATGAAGATTTGGAAGAAGACCACACAAACAAAGCTGAGGAGGAAACTGAAGTAGTAACTGAAGGTCTAAGTATTGAAGTTGACCCAGCTAAGGTGGTTTTCCAAGAAACAACTATTACCAGCGAAGTAACTCTCCATGTGGGTAGAAGGAAATCTATTCGTACTCTCACAATTACCACATCTGTACCTTTAACTGTTCATCCAACAGATATTCAAGATATTCTTGCTGCTGAGTCAACTTCAATGGAACGTGGAGCTTCAGACGTGGATTTTGATCATCACATTGTTACACGAACATTCACAACGACTGAACGAGCCTTGAAAACATCTGTTGTTCCAGTTTTTGATGGAAAATCAACGGCTTATCACACAGTAACGGAAAGCTTTTTCATCATGAAAATTATTACAGCATATCGCACTCTTCCGATTGGAGATGCTTCTGTTTTGGAATCAGTTTTTGAAGAACCTGAAATTAGAGATACTACTTTGGAAGCTGCAGCTAATATTCAACCTTCAATTATTCAATCTGCTCCACCAGAACAATTTTCTACAGAAGTTCCTGTGCAGCCTTCAATGGTAGCACCATCAGCTGGCAATACTCCACCTCAGCTCACAAATCCTTTTCTGTCTTTGGGACACGCCTTATCAAATAATCCTTTAGCAGCGGTGTATTTAGGTCTACAACAACTCAACGCTCAGATGACTTTATATTCAACGGTAACTGATACATCTACATATGTAACTACGGAAACATTTTACAGCACAAAAACAATCCGATTTTATGATGGAAGATCAACAAGATACCGAACAGTTTCAGAACCCACGTCTACGAAGAAAAACACTGTTACAACTACAATAACATCAGTGCAGCCGTATTTAAACACGCATGCTTTGCAGCAGCAGCAACAGTTGCAACAACTGATAGGAGCTACTCGCTTAGCTCCACCCCAGCCTGAATACAGTACCATAACTTCTATATATACTACAGTAACAACAACTACAAGTCTTAGCCCAAGGATTTATACTCTTATTTACAATGGATTTAGTACAAAATTCAGAACTGTTACAAGTACATCGATGTATCCAACGACCGTAACTATCACAAGCACAACCAAAGTGCCAATAGCGCCAACTAATGTTCCTTTCAATCCATACTCGTTATAAAGAAATGAGAATCGTTCTGACATTCTCTAATATTTAAGTTATTTTCTTCGCAAAATAAAGCTCAAAGGCACAATTTCTTTGATAAATGCAATAAACATAATATCAAAGTACATAGCTTTGAAATGCAATGCTATATATTCCGAAGATTATGTAACTATGTTCGAATAATATGCATGAACTTCAAATGAATTGAATTTATGAAAATATATTTTTATATATTATAATAAATTTTTCTGATCATGTTTGAGTGACGTTTGAAACTACCAACTCAAAGAAAAAAGTTATGAATCAACAATGATAGGTAGAAAATTAAGGACTCTTAACTCTTCTGTATTTGATTTAAACATAGAATTTAAAACATGGAAACTGTATGTATGTATGTATATAGAGCTTTTTATTTGTAATCAGACTATATACATATATTTTTGCTTTCATGATTTCTTATCTGTTCGAGAGGAAAAGGATCGAAAGAAAAGAATATGAAAGTTTTGGAAAATGAGTCTTGGATATATATTTATCTTACTTTATACAATTATATTTTAGACCTTAAAGTAAGTATTCGTACAGATCTCATATTGCTTCTTATGGATGAAGAAAAAGAGAGAAAACTTTTTGGAAATATCTATAAATAATTAAAGTTTTGATTTTGGAAAAGAATATATAAGAATATAATTAATAAAGAGTTCCAAGACACTAATTTTCATTTAGATTTATTCTGAAAAACCAAATATATTTAGAAATGGATCTACTGCACCAAAAAAAAAATAAGTCTCAGAAATAAAATTATTCAAATTTTTGAGAAAATTGTTCTTTTCATCATTATTTGTTTATAATTGGCTTCAAGTTCTTACTGATGTATAACTTTCTTTTTTTAAGATACAAAAAATGTATTTTATATTAAAATAACTTTAAAAAAATTTCAAAATATGTGCGAATTATAACTAAATTTTTTGTAATCAAATTAACATACTAAAAATAGCCTATTACTTTTTAGAATATTTTCATATTTTTATCATATATTCTTAGTTTCTTTACTGCAAGTATACATTCGGAAATTTTATTCAATTAAAATATAGTTGCGAATTAAGGCTTATAAAGCTAATTTATTAAATGTATTTATCTTGCATGTGCTGAGTAATATTTACACTTTTTTCGAAGCATATTTTAAATTCTTTTAAATGAAAGTGGCACAACTTAGACAGAATTGGTTCGTGAGCCGTAAACTCTAACAATCACTCATTCATTGTTCAAAATGACAGAGATTTAATATCTAAATTCACGAATAATATACATTTCCAAAACTATTTTCGTGGCTCGAAAAAAATAACTTATTCCATTGTTCAAATAAAAAAAAAGGTTTTAAGGAGTCTCTTTTTTTAAAAAAAAAGTTCCAGTTTTCGTATAGTTCTCATTTTGAATTATAATACAAATTTCATTTTAAACAAAGGTAATTGTGTTTAATACATTTGCATCATTTTCTAATATAATAATATAAGTGGAATCAAGTTTTTAAATGGGATTTTTTTTTCTTTTTAACTGTTCATTAGTTTATTAATATTGTAAAATAACCTTTAACAACCATAGTTTATATAAAAGATTCATCTAAATGATTTTGTCAAATTTAATGTAACAGTTTTTTTTTATGAAAATGAAAATAAATATTTTTATGTATTAATAACATGTGTGTAAAAATGTAAATTTATAGTTTTATAAGTTTTATGTTTAAATAAAGCTGTATTTGTCTCTTTAATTATTTTATTTGCGTATTTGTATTCTTACAGTTAGTTTTTAATCTGAAACTAATACTAAATCATAGTAATTTCAAACGAGCAATCAATTTTTCTGCTTGCTTTTAGTACAGACAGTTGTTTTTAATTAGAACATAAAACAGTGTCATTTAATTTTAGGATCATTGACAATGAATTATTTTCAAAATAAGAAAAATTGACACTTAAATCTACATTTAATTTCATCTCTCACTTTTATAAAGCACCTCATTTTTACAATAATTGTTTTGTAAAAGTAATTTAAATCGTATATATTTTTCTCGTATTGAAATATCCAAGAAGTACTTGTATTAAATCTTTCAGATATGTGTGTGTTCTTAAATCTGCAGTGTGTTAGTTATGTGCAGCGAAAAAGCTTGATTCATCAGCTGATGCACTATAAAAGTGTGGTTAGAAATTTAAGTGGGCGGTACAACAAAAACTCTATTTTGAAGAAACGTAGGTTTATTTTGAAAACAATAGTATTAAAAAGAAAACAATGAGAATAATTAAACTAACGACTGTAAATCGACTCAAGTAAACTGTAAAGAAAAACACTGCAGTTTCCGTGATACTTATCAATGATTGAAGATGATTAAAACTAAATCATAAATTTTTTTTAATGAAATATTTATTATATACTGTGATATAAGTCCAGTCACATGAGTTTGATTTAGGATGCACTCTTTTTAAAAAAGTAGGATACCTGTAATAACTTTCATAATTCTTTTCTCAGCTCGATAAATTTGGTATCACTGTTAGTGGATCAAGAGTTGTGGTTCTGATGGATTAATTAACTAACTCCTAAAAAAAAATTTGCCTTTAAGAAATATGAATTTCTTGTTGAATTGAAAAGAAACGGCTTATTTCTCGATGCTTATTATTAGTTCACTCTCTCCCTATATATATCTTGTTCAAATTTTCAATCGTTAATAAAATACTTTATGTTCATTCATTCAAGTTCAAATACATTTTTTTTTAATTTGTAGAGGATGATACTTGATGTTAATACAGTTTTCCATATATTAATTCATTAATTAAATTAAAAAATGAATAAATAATAAACACACAAAAATAATAGTCCGACAGCATATACAGAAAGGAAAACTATTCGTTGTGTCCCTGTAGCGCAATGATTAGCGTGTTGAACATCTAATCCAAAGGTAGTGGGTTCGAATCCTACCTGAGATGGCCTAGTTTCTGAGAATGTGATTTTTTTTAACTATACTATTTTATTAGAATAATTAAATTTAATTAATTAAATTAATAGTAACACACAAACAAACAAAAAACAGCCCAACACCCTATATAGAAAGGAAAATAGAAAATTGCAAAGAAAATCACTTTCTATTTTGTCACTTAATATTGTGATTCTGTCATATGTACAGTAAGACCCCGCTTAACGCTGTTTCGCGCGCGATTTAGCGTTCTTTTATTTCAACTCGGGGATTCCCCGAGAAATTGTAGATTTCAAAATATGTACGTAACATATCCGAAATAGTGTAGTTGTGTTTCTTGTTTGGTGCGGTGCTGTACGGACGCATTTTTATCTTTTGAAACATTTGTTGACATTATTGCAAGTATATATTTATATAATACTATAACGATTAATACGGAGACAAATATTATGATCTTTAGTTTTTATCATGGATGATAATGAAAAACAAGAAAAGAAAGCAACCAGAAAAAGCATTTCACTGGAAACTAAAATGCAAGTGATTAGAAGATTAGATTCTGGTGAACGTCCATCTCAAATTAGTGCTGCATTGAATTTGGCAACTTCAACAAAATGCCTTCTTTACAAAAAGGCAGAAAATTGGAAACACAGAATAGACTGAATGATCTGACTGACTTAGAATTTTATTTGTTTTTATATGTATATATTCGTTTATATTGTTTTCATTATTGTAAGAAATAAATGTTTGGTTTTATATTTATTAAAAAAAACATAATTATTAAATTTAATACCTAACCAATTTTCTATCCATCTTCCCCTAACCCCATTATTTACTTGTTAAGATAGCCTCGTTTAGCGTTGTTTCGCATTACGCTCTACTTTGATGGAACGTATCCCCCCGCATTAAGTGGGGTCTTACTGTATATACATATTTATATTAATTGTAACTACTTAATAAAAAGTAGCTAAAACAAAACTTTTCTTTGTTGACCTAAGTAGGAATTGACTTAATTTTTTTATATTACTTGTTCAGATTTCTTTCATATCTGATCAGCAGTGGCGTAACAGAGAATATTAGGACCCCCCTGCAAAGTCAGGTTTTCGTCCCCGAGCCGGATCTTACAAAGGGTACATACTTGGTGTCAGTCAGGCTTTGGGCACCCCCCCCCTCGTGATGTAGGGGTTGCAGGAGTGTACGTTACGCCACTGCTGATCAGTAGTTCTAGAGATATTTCGGGAAAATGATTGGGTAAGTGAGTGTTTACTAACGCTTCACTATAAAGCAACAAGAAGTCTATTGGAGACAGATATAGTTATGAACCATGGTCAGGAGAAGAGGACTACACCTGAACTCGCACCCTCACTCTCCTAACTTCCACACAATGCCAACTTGAGAACCTTTAGCTACGACAGATTTAACCAGCATCTGCCTCTCTTCAATGCGGGTTTTCAGTATCTTTAAGGGGGACTGCCAAATGTACTGACATGGTTAGGGTACTTTTGCACAATGAAATCACATTATTCAGGCGTAAAACTTTTGCTGAGAACGTAAATTACNTACACATACCTGAACATATTTTAGTATGTTTCTTTAAGGGGGACTGCCAAATGTACTGACATGGTTAGGGTACTTTTGCACAATGAAATCACATTATTCAGGCGTAAAACTTTTGCTGAGAACGTAAATTACTCATATAAATCCGCCTTGAAATGTAGAAATGTCAGAAATAGTCTAGAAAATTTTAAAATTACGAAAAATACATTTATCCTTGCTTCCAGAATTTTCTGACGCCATATTTGGCAAGCTTTATTACAATGTCGGCAGATGGCTCCATGTGTATGCAATCTACGTACAAAATTTTTAAAACGTTACTTAAGAATAAAATTATAGCATAAACTGCTTAAATACGCATTAATAATACTATATTTTATGAAAAATATATTTTATATTTTGCTACACGAATAATAACTTTAATCACTTCAGAAACACTAATTCTGTTTTTTTTTTCATGAAAAAAGGGGGGATTAAAAATAAAGTAACCCTAAAACTACGTCAAGAAACCACTCTCCATGACATCCTTTCGAAAAGGCAACTGTCAAGTGACCTTGAGATCAGCTAAATGTTAGTCTGCTTAAATTTTAGAATGACCGATAGAAGGAGAATCGTTTGAACAGGACAGCTGTTGGGGGAGGAAAGAGGGGGACTCTATTTTTAGCACTGATAGTGGGGTGATTCTGAAACAGTGGTCTTCAAACTTTTTCTACTCACGTGGCTTTTGAATTACTTTTTTTTTTCTTTTTACTAAGTCATTTGTATTAGGATTAACTTTTGCAGATGCTAACAAAATTAGGTTATTATAGGTGCACATCAGCTAGCTATATGAGTAGTATTTATTTTATTATGTTCATAGCAGAAAACTTTGAACATAGCATCTCACTGCATCAAAAGTGTAATCGTTAAATCTTTCTGCAATGCAATATTACTTGGATGTTATGTCAGTTCTTTCGTGAAAAATTCCATGATACTCAAGAAGTTTTTTAACACATTTGTAACAGAATGTCATCCTACATTATCTATTTTAATATATAATAAGCCTTTTTTAATTGTTTATAAGCCATTACTAAAAGCAATTCAAATTTTACAAAATTTTAATTTCTGCTGTAAGGGATACACTACGATTCTTCCTGGGAATTCTTGAATCACGGATAATATATACACTGCTGGCCATTCAAAGTGTAACACCCTGAAGAAAGCATACAAACCGTGTGAAATTTACATCATGCGTTGGCGGTGATGAAATATGCAAATCATTAGCATTATAGCGCAGACGCACATCACAGGTCACAGTAGCGCCACTCACAAGGGCTATATAAAGGGAGAACAGATTGGCGATTTGAAGAACGGCAATTGTTTTTTCGTGCTTTTTTTTCTGAGTAAGCTGTTTACCTATGCCTCGTGGAAGACATTGGGCATCATTTGACCAAGTTTCTGAATTTGATCGAGGAAGAATAGTAGCCTATAAGAATAGTAGCGCTACATCCCTAAGGTGTTGGAGCCCGTGGTCCTCCCATACATTCAACGCTTACCATCAGCCATGTTCCAACAGGATAATGCGCGACCACACTTGGAACGCAATGTTCAAGAGTTCTTTACCCATCAGATTGAATTGCTTCCTTGGCCTTCTTGTTCTCTCGAACTATCGCCAATCGAAAACATGTGGCCCACTCTTCCACAACAACTGGCCCGAGATACATCACCCACTGCTACACCAAATCAACTTTGACAATATGTGGAAGCCGCATGGACTGCTATACACTAAGGATACATCCAAAGTTTCTTTGATTCTATGCCGAGGCGTGTGGCAGTGGTTATAACCAGCAATGGCTGCTACCCTAACTACGATTTTGTCATCATCCACGAGTCACAAGAGGCTGTAATTTTAATCGCTTGTGATCTTCGTACATATTATCAGCCAAATAAATTTCGCTGTGATATCTCCGGTCCTCCTTGGTTTTGCATTCTGTGTGGGCATCAGTGTATTTACAACCCGTATAATTTTTTAAAAGAAAATTACCTCACACAAGCATCCTTATATATTAGTTCTGAAGGGTTATTAATTTTAAAGTATTCAAGCTCGGGGAATGATGACCTTTTTTATTTGGCTCCCTGCCTACTGAAGAGATATCTTTGCCAGTGGTAATATGGGGTAAATTTCTCATGCTGCCATTTTAAGATATAGTATAGTTTCTTTTTTTAAGTAGCAATGAGCAAAATGTTAATGCCACAAATTCGAGTATCTTCCCTAGAAGGGAAATTAAATGAGTTTCATTATTTTCTCTATTAAAGTCAAAGTTATAATTAGATTTTACTTCATAAAATTGATTCGGTTCCTTAAGTTAAACAAGATCCGCTTTATTTTTCATATACGGGATTGCTCTTCCATTATGGTAAACAATAAATATATATATATATATATATATATATATATATATAAAGTTCCAGACATTAAATTTAGCATTAAATCCATGGTACATTTTTTTAATACTTGATTTAAATAACCATCACAATTTATTTAAAATTTCAATGTTCCAGATCCTTTAATTGGTGCACTACAGTTAAGATTAGCTACTGATAAATTTTTTTTATGTGTGTGAATTCTTTAAAAAATTCAAGTGATACTTTCTATCGATAACAAACTGACCCTTAACACTGGTATTAAGTATGAACATAAATCCAAACTTTCTGTTGCTCCCATTTCACAAGGCAAAAACTTAACTTCGGATTTCTATGAAATCCAAATCTTCATCTGGATTCAACTGTGTTACTTTTATGGTAAAATTTAAATTTCCCTTTTTGTTTATTTAACTGGGAATCACGAACGCCATCCAAATTTAGAGCTAATAGAAATCGAGTTATTTTAAAACGAGGTCCCAATTAATTTTATCGAGCTCTATACTTATATCATTGGAGCCAAACTTGGCGACTTCTTTCTAATAGGAAAGCTTCAGATATTTTTCCCCATGATAAAATTCTTCATCAGGAATTGCGTATAATCTCTGAACAACACCATTAAATTCTTCAGGTAAATCCTTAATTAACTGAAAACAAACCTGTATATCATCAATTTTATGTTTACTTTCATTGCATACTGCTGCAGCTTGAAGTACACAAGAGGTCTTCAACGTTTCACACTATGACGAAGCCGATCTCTTCCCCCTATTTTCTAACAGATCCCTTGCCCCTTGCCGACAGACGTTGCGAAAATTCCAGGCATTTCCCTAATTGCTGGGAAGGAATTTCGTAACTGGGTAGTCGAGTTTCGGAACCTTTTTTCCCAGCTGACCGGACTGTCAAAAAGAAGCGCCTTAACATTGTGTATTCATTTTCTCGCGAGTCGGTGACGACGCCGCGTCTGAGAAAGTACAAATGTGCACCCAACCTCGGCGCCTCTTAGACCAGTGAACCGGAAACGAGACCGATTTGGCGCTGAAGAAGGGTAAGATATCAAGGGAGCCGAGACCGGAAGGCGGCAGAAGAACAAGAGGGATTGAGGCCGACAAGGAGAAATAGAGATGATATAAAAAGGGCAAGAGAGTCCGGACAAGAAGAAAAAGACTGGATTTTTGAAGGGAGCCGTTCGGACGTCCCTTGAGCGATAGGAAGAGCGATAACGAGCCCGCGAAGTACAGCGGTCTCCTGGCTTGGAAGATCAGGGAACGGGAGAGAGTGCGAAAGAGACTCGAAATCATTATGGACCATTTTTGCTATTGAATTGTAAAGAATATACCATTTTATTTCTTTTGATGATTTTCATTCTGAAATAAATAGTTATCCAAGAGCTGTGGGAAATCACTACAACACCCAAGAGCCACATCAAAAAATTCACAAAGATCCGCGGGCCACACATCTGTCAAAAAAAATAGCGTAATGAGAAAATTTATATAAAATAGAAGGTTTGTTTTACAAGACTATAATTGATTCTATGGGAAGAGACGCTGTTACGAATTTGTATGTATATTGATTTCAAAAAATTAAATGTTAGTCGAATTAAAATAATTTGTAATTTTTTTTTAATTACGAAAAAAATGAAAAATTGATTGTACAGAACGACGTAACAAAGTTAATTTTAAAAAACTTATGTCGTTGGCGGGAGATAATACCGGAAAATCCGGC
>BMAV01007365.1:8702-22999 GCA_019973955.1 Trichonephila inaurata madagascariensis
TTTGAAAAAAAAAACACATTTCGAATAAAACGCATTTTAAAGTTTGAAATCTTGTATAAAGTTACAGCATCTGCTTTTACTAAAACACCCGTAGTTTTTGTTATAGAGAATGAAAAATAAAAAACTTGGTATTTTTATTAAGATAATAAGATGACCTACAAAATAAAATCAGAAGGAAAATTTGTCAATTTTTGAAAAAAATCATGATTTTAGAGTAGTCGGATACCTTAAGCATTTAAAAAGGTTTTTGGTGGCCTGCTTAAATTATTCAATTGTATTTCAAATAAGAATTGTGCCGTTGTACAGCAAAACAATCTTAAGTTGGGGCGGAAATCAATATTTACTCCTTTCCCTATAAGGATTTGAGTAAAGTTTTAATTAGTTCTAAGATATCACGTGATCAGCTACAAATTAATAAATCGCATTACATAATGCAAATGCTTGAGTCCAATTTATAATTCATAAATTTTAAATATTAGGTTGGGGAAAATAAATCCATTATTTTTGCATGAAAATTCAAGACTTTATTTAACATGCTTCGGATTGTCCGATTTAGGTCAAATATGCACTGTTTTGTTGTACAATATGTTGCCATTTTAAAGGTAGCTTCATAATGCCTCAATCATAGAAGTAGTGGTACTTATTGGCGAAAACTCTAGTAATTGATTTGCACAATCTTCTCTTGATTCCAATTTCTTATCACTCAGGAAGTTTTGCAATGAGAGAAAAAGTTAGTAATCGCTTGGTGTCAGGTCCGAACTATATGGTGGATGCATTAAAACTTCCCAACCAAGCTTCCAGAGGTTCTGGCGAGTCAAAACAGAAGTGTGTGGCCTGGCGCTGTCCTGATGGAGCACAACGCTTCTTCTTTTGGCAAATTCTGGTCATTTCTAATCAATCGCTAGCTTCAAACGGTCCAGTTGTTCACAGTAGAGATCCGAATTTAGTGTTTGACCATGCGGAAGTAGCTCCTAATAAATTATTCCTTTCCAGTCCCACCAAATACACAGTAGAACCTTTCTGGCTGTTAGTCCTGGTTTGGCCACCGTTTGAGCTACTTCACCGCGCTTTGACCACGATCATTTTCTCACAATACCATGTTGTATGGGACCCATTTCTCATCCCCAGTCACCATCCCTTTAAGAGTTGGGTCGATTTCATTCCGTTTGGCCAAGGTTTCGCAGATGGAAATTCGATCCATCATGTTTTTTGGTGTTAATTTGTGTTGCACCCAAACATCAAGATTCTTTTCCAATCCAACTTTGAGCAAATGGTTTAAAACTGTTTTATGGTTTATATTTATCTCTTGGGCAATACTATGACTACTAACATGCCGGTCAACTTCAATTATTTCTGTGATTTTATCGACATTTTTCGACGACGGGCCTGACTGTGTGCGGTGTATCTTTAACATCAAAAATGCCTGAACAGAATTTACGAAACCAAAATTGCACGTAATTAGCTGTTACAGTATCGACACAATAAACACTATGCACAATTTCAGCCACCTGGCTTGCATTTTTGCCTTTATGAAAGAAAAACTGTACAATGTACCGAAATTTCTCTTTGTTGACTTCCATTTTTAACACCATGTAACTCACAACTGAATGGACCAAACAAAAAATGACAAAAGAATTTTTTAGTGTGAACTGTCACCTTGACAACGAGCATGAATTTGAAATTGTTTGATCTATACTTCAGGAGATATGGGCACTACAACCATCTATTGAAAAAATAATGGATTTCTATTTCCCCAACCTAATATATTTGCATTTATATACTTAGTAATAAAATTTATATAATTAATGTTTTAAAGAGAGAGTCTTTAAATATATTAATAATCTAATGGGGGAATTCTACAAACATTTTTTAAAAAGAGTATACCAGTTATTTTCTTCTAACATTGAAAAATTTATATTCACTTGCCTTTGCCTTAAAGCAAAGAAAAACCGAAGGGGGAATTTTAAAAACAAAATTTCATAAGGAGAAATGCTTTATCATCAAGATTTAACAATGTTTAGAAAAAAAAAGTGTGTGTACTTAAGACCATACAATAAAAGTGAAAACTTCAAATTTTGTAATGTTACTTCAAGGATTAGTTCGGTGAATAAAAAACAATGGGATATTAGTATTGTCCTATAAAATTATTTATTCATATGTCTGTACTCACAAAGTAATATTTTTGTGCGAAATATAGAATCATATTTGGGAATTAATTGTATTCTAAGAAAGAAACAATAGGTTTATGGTAGCTGAAATAGGTTATGATTTTTTTAGACAAAGTTATTGAAATACCTAAAAATTCTCCGTCAAGCGTTGTTCCGTACTTCGTAGTGCTTTCATTTCAATCATTTGACATAGTTAAATTGAATTTTGATTTTAAAAAACAATTAAGGGTTTTGATTTGTCTTTTGAAAAAATTTACATTAAAAACCCCATTTAAAATCATAGGTAATTTGTTCAGAAGAGCCGATTTAGCTTCAGTGTAGGCAACTAAATTTTTGTGAATGAATTCGATAATTTTCTCTACACTTTGATTTGGTGAAATATAAACAGCAACCACACACATTATAATTATTTGTCCATTTTCTGCTCTACATTTCGCTTCACAAATTTTTCCAATAAGTGACTGATTAAACCCAAATGATTCTGTAGTTTTTAATGCTACATCCATTCTCTATACAGTATAAAAAATGAATTATAAGGAAGTACATGCACAATGAATAATATACGAATCGATAATTGAATATTTAAATAAATGAAACAGGGAAATATAAAAAACAAACATTAACTTAAGTGGCCTTAAGTTTCTTCATTTTTCGATTATCCTTCGTTGTTAAAATTTCTTCACTGCGCTATTTTGAATAATTATTTAAGCATAAATTCCAGAATGTAATGAATATTTTCTTAACAAAATTCAGGTGTGTTACAGTTTACAGAAGATGAACGAAACGAATGCAAGGCATTCCACAATTCATGTAATTCCAGATATGCTTCTGTTATGCTTGTAAAGCAAGATAATTGGCAATCAACTTTTAGATATTTTGACTCGAATAATTTCGATATTAACAAATCAAAAATAAAACGTTGCGTTTCAATGATTTTCATAACAATATCTGGGGGCATTTTTAAATCTCCTCTTTCCAGAAGCCTCAAATATTTTGTCCCTTCGATATTTTCATACAATAATATAAATATCCTACATTTCTTTATGGTTATTCCTATTGATAAATTTGAGTAATAAATACACTTCGGAACATAAACTAACTATATAAGCATACAAGATGGAAAGCTGAGTATTACTCAAAACCCTAGGAAAACGTCCCTCTGGTCACGTGATTTCTTTTTAGGGGCGTGCAACCATGTCCAAACACGATTTCTGACTAAAGACAAAAAGAGCCGAATGAGCATTACACATCCGAACATGACATTCTTTCAAGTTCAACTTTCAGCAAAACGCACGTAAGGAAGTTTTCACTTCCAAAAGTGACTTTAAAGTAAAACAATTTCTGTGTTGGAAAAAAAGTTTTTATCTCTACTTAAATATACTATAAACCATATTTTATTTATTCAAGGCTGCTATATCCCATACATTTTCAGACGTCACCCCCAAAAGACATCAAAATGATGCATGTAGTAAATTGTATATATTTCAATAGCTTCAGATTTCGTATAAAAGTTTTAAGAACACCAATTAAACAAAAACTTGATAGATAAATTGATTCATTCCAAGGATTTTTTCTAATCAGAATTGAGTAAAATATATACTGGTCACATTTGAACATATAAATTTAACCATAAATATATAATTTTACTTCAGTTCACAATTAAAAAATAAAAATTTGATCTCAAAGAATTTATTGGTGCTTATTGTTTAAATTCGATCAAGTATTTTTTTTTTAAATGCGAAACAAAGAATGCAATATAAAAAAAATATAGCAAGTCTTATTTATTGATTTTCCTACGTTTAACTATTGTTTATGAAATCGTCCAAGTACAATTAAATATATGTCTAAGTAAAACGAATTCGATTACATAAAAACAATTCGTTTAAATTTTTATTTCAAAGCCTGCTTTTAAGAACTATTTTGTGAATAAGCATAGATTTTATCTAGAAAACGTAAATATGTTTCCACTTATTTATAAGTATGAATAAAAAATTCGAAGTTGAAAATAATTCTGAACTTTTTAATTGTAAATTAAAAATAAAATAAATTTTTGTTGATGTAAAATTAAACTTGATCTAAAATATATCTCAACAGAATTTCACAAGTGTGATGGTGCTTCTTTTCTTCAAAAACTCAGGAAAGAATATTCTGAGATTTTTATTCGGCTATTTCTATTCTGAAAATATTTTGGACTCTAAAGTATATATCTCGAAAGATAAATTTTCTGATGAGTTAGAAATAAAAAATCCTTTTCGCTTCAGTAAGTTTTGCTATTCATACATTCTTATGTTTCCATTGTAGATTTGATATTAGCAATATCATCATTACTCAATTTTTCATAGCATAAGTTCTGTACTTTCTTCTCTTTATAGTTGACTCAATTCATTGAAGTTTAGATAAGTCCAATAATGACGCACAATTTTGTCAAAATAATTGTGATTTATTGTTGACGAAATTTGAGAATGTTGATTAGAAAATATAACACTTATAGACATGTTATTAAAAGAATTGTTTCGTGTGATAATTTAAAAAACACACACTGCAATTTATCAATCATGCAAATGTGATGATTGGATAATATTAAACAATGCTAAATGTAAAACACAATTGTAAATTGGTTTCGAAGAAAATCCATCATGTTTAAAAGAAAAGTTGAAATTAAATATGTCAAACTTGTAGATTGTCAGACAAAAATAGAGTCGAAGTTAGCCTTTTTAAAAAGAATTAAGGTTTAAATTTACGATGAAGAAAGAAAAATATATATTTTAACTTACTAAAAACAAATTTTAAAGAAAGACTCGAATAGAAATTTGAAATAGAATTCAAGGGGAAATTTGCTATTTGTAATACAATGTTCGTAATTTTTTACAATATAAATAATAAATTCGTATATAAAGAAAACGTGTATTCAAGAATGGCAGCTATGTATGACATAAATGCTTATGTAAATTTTTTTAACCTATTTTCCTGTTCGTCAAAATATATAAAATAAGTAATTTTACAGCTAACAAGAGTGTGGAAGAGATAACATTATTTCCACGAATTTCGTAATTAGTTATGCCTCATATTGGTCACACAATTTGCAATGACCTTGCGGTAGATTCAGTATTAGATAACAGTAATAAAACAATAGTTAAGACTTATTTCTTTTAATTATTTGTATTGACTTTTTACTGCTCATTACTTCGCCAATGTTTTTATTATTTTAAACTTATTGAACTTTATATATTTAAATAAAATTAAATAAAACTGTTAAAATTGTATTTACAAACAAAGTGTAATTTCCACATTCTCTTTGAATGTTTTGCTGAATATTCATTTTAAAATCGCTTTACTTATACAAAAATTTGAAATATGAGTTTTATTTACTGAAAAAAACTATTTTAATAAGCATAATTTATTGAATTATTTCGATAACATTATTTTTACGGCAATAATTTATCCTTGTATGTACATTGTAATTTTATAAACTCTTAATTAAAAATGAAATTAATCTTTCAAATACAAAAAGTATCCTTCAATGTATAAACACATGCATCATTATGCTTAAAGGTATGAGCATATGAACTTAACGAAAATATTGCACACTAAACTCAATTGATATACAAAATAGGCATCTTTCTTGAAATATTTAAGCATAATTTTTTGTAATATTTAACTTTTGCTATAAGTTATAAAATGAAAAAGATATTTGAAATCTATATTTTATAGTTTAGGATGGTTAAAATAGAGATGGGGGGCTAATAAGCGCGTAATGAGAGGAATTTTTCATTACATATGTGCTTATTATTTTTTAAGAAAGCATCTATTTCATTTAAAAGTTTCAAAAATTACCAGTTTAATTCCAAAAAATACAGGATTAGTTAATTTTTTTAAACTTCCTTTGTTACTTTTCTAATTATTCTTGAAATCGGAGGCCATTTTTTCAATACGTGAAAGAAAAAATTTAAAATTTGGAAATTTGACCATTTAAAAAAATATTTAAGTCCGAAAATAAAGTATATTATTCCAATCATATGGAGGAAATATAATCTTTAAACTGAAACTGCAAATCATATTCTCCAATAAAAATCTATCTTTCAAACATATTTAAAACTGAAAGCACAGATATGTAAACAAGATACTCACATATTGAAAGGAAAGAAACTATCAGCAGCAACATGTGTAGCTGAGAAGACCGTTACCAAGGTAACCAGCAAACCGGTGCACATTACACCGTTCATTTTCTTAGCTTAAAAAATTAAAGGAGCTTTATAACTAAAACTCTCAAGTTTCGGAAACGAATAGATGAGACAGGTAGACGAGCAGCTCGTATTTTATACCCTCTTCGAAGAAAGGTACACATGAGTGAAGTTGTTTTCGAAGCTCTGAGAAAGTGCAAGGGTTGCCAGAGTTAGGAGTCAAGAAATTCGCCAAATAATTTCGAACACATTTCAGCATTTCTTTTCCTTTTCTGAGTAGTAGTTTGAAATTTAAATTTTCCCAATTTTTAGATATCGTAAAAACAAGAAAATGTTAAACTATTTATTTTAATACATTTGAATTTTTTCCACCAAACTCAATATTTTTCGGTTATTATTTGAGGCAATAATATTTTTTTTTCTCCCTGTGAAAAATGTTAGCCATGAATTGCATATTATAAATGGTCTGAAAATGTCATCAAATATCCGGTCATTCACGTTTTCTTTCCATTTGTGTACATTTGTGCTTATTCATATTTGTATATGGGTGTGTTGTTTATTAAAACATTAAATTTCCTGAAAAATTATACATAAATACAATACTCATTCTAACGCAGATATCAGATTTTTTCGTCATCTTTTAAATATATCTTAACTGCTATATTTTCTTAGATTGTCAATTCTCAGACACTACCTCCTTAAAAGTAATTTGCATTAACTTTAGCTATGTCGGCGTACAGAAAATATTTAATATTTTTTCAAAACATTATTACACTGCAAAAATGAAAAGAAATTTTTCCCTCTACCGTGTATTTCAATGCATATCCCGAGACTATTTTGAATTTTTTTTAAATTATAGTAAAGGCTATACTCGGGAAAAACATATTTTAGGAAAACGTATTTCTTAGCCTTTTCTGTTACCCATGTGTAAGCCATTTTTGTCATCTAACATTTTTATAGATGTTTAAAATGAAACTTTTATTCGGAATTGAATAAAAAAAAAACCACAAAAGTCCTTAAAATCAGATTTTAAAACCGATTTTTAAGGAATTTTGGAATTTTTTTATTATCATTTACCAAATTTTAAATAAAATGAAAAGAACGAGTCTTACAGTAGTTGCATATGATGTGTAACATCTGACATGTTATCGGGGTAAATACGCAATGTTAACTTTTTTCCTGAAAAAAATATGAATCTCGCTCGCGCGCGGGTAGAATTGGAAATAATTTTCTATCAAATAATTATATCTTTAAAGAAAATTGTATTTAATTAACAAAAGGAGTAATGCAATATTTTCACAAAAATAATTATTCTTGTTCAATTTGGGGAAGAGCGGAGACAATAGACTTATGATAACTAAAATATGATACATATACTTGTGATTTCAAAGTATTTAAAAACTGTTAAAAAACAGCGTCAATAACAGTACCACTGTCAGCAGTCGAAACATTTTGATTTATGTTCATTTCGAGCTTGAGTTCATCATTCATAAAAGCTATGAGTGGCCCAGCTTTTGGCAAACTGAAGTTAAAGTTAAAATCACCACTCAAAATCAGGGGAAGCGAGTGATAATTTTTTAAAAGAGCAGAACCACCTTCGTTATATGGTAAAAGTACAAAATGCAGGAAATGTTTAATTTTTTTTAACCGTTTGATTCGAAGAAATGTATACGACCACCGAAATCCCTGTTTGTCCATTTTCAAATAAGTATTCTGCCGCACTTTTGTCCCCCCAATATCATGACTAACAGATTTAGAGTCAAGCGCTCGAGTACTTGATGGCTACTAGAGTTGGACCCTCATGCGAAGGGAGTGAAAAGACACAGCCACGCACTCTCATTGGCCAAATCAAGTAGCGTGCGCTTACGTCACATCCTGTTACACACATCCGTCCCTTTTCACGAAATCACTCGCAACAAATGTCCGGCAACCGAAAGGAAAGATGTCACACATAAAAAAAAAATGCCACAGAAAATAAGACTAATACAAATAGTTTTCAAGGTAATAAATGAATTTAAAAAAGGATTAGCATCAAATATGTTTACCAAAAAGTAAACTATTGCCGTTGGTGTCTGGCGTTTTGCTTTCATTGGAAAATATTTAACCCGTCTTACCCGGTTTGTATATTTTTCCCGTTATCGCAACAAGCTTGAAAATTACAGGATTTTCCCCTGCAATTCCTCTCATATTCAAGTTTAGAATTTTGGGTAAATTTTTGAAGAAGAAACCAACTCTCAGTTTGTACTTTGATTGACATATATTTCGCAATTTATGAAACTTCTACTTGTTACAGCCATTGTAGCTAAATATTCCTAGTTGCAATCTCGTAGCCATTAATGTCTGTGTCGAATTCTGGCAGCACTATGGTGTAGAGAAGGTAATGCTCGTCAAATCAGTCGAAGTTTGAAGTCCTTGCATTGGTTTGATATGGAGGTTGGAAAAATTGTAGGCCGAGTATCGTCCTTATTAAGTGGTTGTGAATCAAAATTACGAAGTTTTCCACCTACAGATATCTTGTTTACAACAACTGATTAAATAGGCAATCAATTAACATTTTTTTAAATCCATATATTCATAATGAAAGTAATTTATTTCACTTAAGACGAAAAATAAACATTTATTCAGAGATGAATTTCGTAAAAAGTTCATTAGAAGGTTAACTATGTGTGTGAAATTTTTATCGTGTTATTATTGCTTAGAGAACGCAAGAATTTTTCAATTAAAAAAATTTATGCTAATGATAAGATATTGAGAAAATTCTAGAAATTAATTTGGAGGATAAAAAAAAATGAAACCTGTTCATTAAGTTTTTGGAAACATATTATTATTTTCTATGATGAATGTGCCAACTTATTTAACAATTATTTCAACTGAAAAATAATAGAAATATTGCAATACCTCACAGAAACAAAAAAAAGTTGTTTCGAAACTTTTTTACTCAAGTGGTAGTATTAACTACAGGGAATTTTCTGGAGAATGTCGTATGAATAAAACACATACAACTCTTTCTCTCTCTCTGTATTAATTATACTTTTATATAAAATTTACATTTAATTAATTTCTTGCAAAACGTTATATGTTACACTCAAATGTTTAATCTCAATATATATACTTACATTCATGTTTTTTCTTAATGTAATTAAGATTAGTAATTACTTTAAATTAAAACATTTGTATTTATATTTTCAATTATGTCACATAACTCTTACTTTGCATATAGAAGTTCTTAATTCACGATCATTTTTTCGGATAAAAATATTAATTGGCAATCAAACATTTCATCAAGTTGGGTTCATCATTATATATTTTCAAATGTAAGGCCAGATAAGTAAAGCTTTTTCATGGTATTAAGATTTTAGAGATGCCATAATTCGAGTAACCTTGTGAAAACTACGGAATTGTAAGAATATCAGGAATAAACAAATGTTCATGCACAAACTGATACAGAAAATACGTACTCAGACACATTTATTTCTAATCTAAAGTGATTCTTACTAGTAAAAATGTAGACCATATAATATGTCATCAATCATACGATTAGTTGCTGGTTGAAGTATTAAGTGTCAAGTCGCATTCATCACTGCGAAAATGAAGTCTGTTATATTAGGTGTCACATTATTTTCTGGTCAAAGATTCGTTCAATAAACAAATCCAATGTGGCAGTCTCAGTGATCTTAAAGAAAACAAGACGAAATGTGTGACTTTCATTGATTTTTCAGAAAGCCTCGTATAATGTCCTTTCAGAAGTAATTGTATTAGAAGAACTATACAGTGCCAAACATTAATGTATCAGGTTTGATAAATAGTTTTAGGAACACTTTCATTTGTTATGTTGATGGTTTAAATCAGCGTTTCTCAAACTATGGGGCGCGCCTCCCTTGGGGGGCGTGACAACTCTACAAGGGGGGGGGGCGAGCATATTGGAAAGTCAAAAACAAAAGATTATTCAAAAGAATTATTAATTTATGGAAAGTAAACAAACAAAATACGTTCTGATATAATAAAAAATAAAACACACACATTTACACTGATATATTACACTTATAATTGTAACAGTACTACACAGTGTATTTTATAATTAATTTAACAATACTAAGTCAAGAACATGTTTAATAACTACCAGTGACCCCATGGGATTCTCATATATAAAATTATATACAAAAATTATCACTTATTTTGATAATTTGTTCGGTTTAAAATTAAATTCTTAACTGCCGATTAAAAGTTACGCGATTGTATTGGAGTGGAGGAAGGAATAAAGAAGCAAATAGTCTGAAATAAGTAAATCCTTCGCAAACATTGTCAAGGCCCTTTTATTGCATTCTAAAGCCTTCGGAATAATTTTATGGATATCAGTGCACAGAAAAGACCGTGCTTCGGAAAGACGTATATATACGTGCGGGGAAATTGCTTTGGCTGAGCGAGACATATATTTACGTTGGCGGCACTTAAAAGGTTAAAGTCGTATCGTAGTTTTAGCATCAAAATATAGTATTAGTGAGTTCAATACATTGTTATTGTATGAGGGAGGCGCGATGAAAATTATGATTGAATATTGGGTCGTGAATATTGAAACTTTGAGAAGCACTGGTCTAAATATATATATATATATATACTTCGCAATGTGATTCTTTCTATTCTTTAATGTAAAAACTTCATCTTGCTCGAAAATGTTCCAGCATGAGATGCCAAATAGTTACGGGATAATAGTTTGGAGTGAGTGAGAATTATATAAATATCACCCTTGAAACAACTTGAGGGTCATTGGCGACGACGGACCTCCTAATTTTGAGCCTCGGTCAAGTGATGATTGTAACACCTGGGCTGTTACTCCCTTCTCCTAACAAACCACATCACACCAATGGGAGGACATTAAAGCTCGACAGATTTAGGGGGACTCAGTACGATTCATTTGACAAAAAATCGGTCAAAAGATCAAATCAAAATTTTTCAGCTTAAATTATTTTTTATATACTTTTCTGCAAACTCACTAACTTTGAAAGCTCTTACCTTAAGAAACGCAAAGTTGTGGTAACTTGTACATGAATTTTTATTCACATCCCAATGGTAAATCAAAACTTTACTGACTAATCTCGGAAAGATAAAATAATTAGTTTGTTTTTATTTAAAATGCTAAGGCGTTTTTTCTATTTTGAGTAATACTTGGAAATTTGTTTTACTTGTTGCTAAGAGTACATGGAATAAAAGTTGGTATACATTTTTCAATCAAAGCAATACTTATTTTTTTTTTTTAAAAAAAAATAGTTGAATTGAGAATTTACACACTTTTAAGGAATTTTCAATAAGCATTCATAAAATAAAGTACTGTACGAATAACAATCATGTTTTCACAAAACCCATACCAACTTTTGTTATACATAGTTTGAGGTATTTATAAATCAAATTTCATATATGTACAGCAATTTTTGTAGGAGGAGTAACATTTTGAAATCACTTCAGATGTACAGAAATTTTTCATGTATGTACAATCACAAATTTTATGTATGTACAGCAGTTTATGTAGGAGGAGTAACATTTTAAAATCACATCATAAGTTTCAAGTTTTTCCCTTAAAAATAAAATAGTTAATTTTTTATGACATTTTGAACACAAAATCTGTTTTACATCATACATACACATATGAGGCAACCAAAAAAAATTATGAAAATCACTAAATTAAAAATTTGTATTTAAATCATACCATGGCCCCTTAATGCAGTGTTTCTCAAACTGTGGGGCGCGCGTTAACCCTGCGAGGGGGGCGCGAGCATATTGAAAATAAAGGTTTAAAAAAATAATTTTTTGGAATTAAGTAAAACAAAATGCTTTCTGACATAATAAAAAATACATATTTACACTGATATAATTTATTTTTATCATCTGGTGATCATCAAAAATAAAAGATTCCACTTCAAACACTCATTAGCATCTTTGATCCTATAACCAAATAAAAAAAGACATTTTGTTTGCTTTACTGTAATCCCACGATGAGAGATTTTCTTATTACGTTTCTTTTAACCCCTAACTACTTTTGATTATTATATATTTGACCTTCAAACTTACTGGTATGTTTCACTTCGTCTCTTTTTCTTTTAGGAAAGTTGTAAATAATATTTTTCTGTTGCTTTTTTCCCATGTGAATGAGTTTTATGACTTATGAATAAGCTTATTGATCACTTTGAAGGATTATTTGGCGAAGATGTATTTTTATGAGTATTCTGAAATATATAATGCATAATGAAAAACGTTTTACATAATTATTTTTTTAGAATTGACATCGATGTTTTTGTATCGAATACATTTTTTACATGGGAGCGGTCGTATGAGGCGCTGAATCACTCCAGGCTCACGAAATTGTTAATTCTGGTAAAACTGCTTATTCGTTAACAGTGACTTTGACAGTATCCTCCTATTAGACTGTCTTAATGAGAACTAAAATGAATTTGTCACATGTGTGCCTCTTTTTTGAGAGGCAAAGTTTTATTACAATTTAGGTACTTGTTTTGATCAAGTTCCCTGCAAGACCACTTTTGTACAAAAATATTTTCTATGAATATGCTATACTTTACCCTATGATTAACTTTGTGGTTTTGATTGCTGTGTTGTACGACATATATTGGTTTATAAATGTAAATGAGCAGAATGTTAAAAAAAAATGGGCATCTGTGATCTCTATTGAAGGAAGTTGAAACTGATCAAGCAATTGAAGAACTTGCTGAAATAATGCATATTAATCAAGATACCGAATGCTGCCTAAAGATCTCTATGAAGAAAACTATGAAGCAATAATGTAGCACACAAAAAGACACAAGGAAGAAAAGTTCAAAATGCTATTTGTAGATCATCAAATAACAGCAAAACTACAAAAACATGAACAAAATATGACATTTTTCCTGGAAAATAACGTTCCAGTATTGTTAGCGAAACGTGTCTGTGATTTATGTCCTTTATTAAGGACACACACATTTGGAACATTTTCGTTAGTTTTATTGGATTTTTCTCAAATTTTCAAAGAAAAATTGAAAAGTCCTTGAAAGTAGGTAAGTATATCTTCTCTTAATTAAATTTTTCACTGGAATTGTGATTTTAATCACATGTATAGTAAAAGTAAAAATAATTATAAAATAAATTATAGTTTTAAAACAAACTAAAAAACACACTTTTATAATGAATCGAACTAAAAAGTAAAAAAAATAAAAATATATATTACTTAAAAGTAACATATACAAAATTTAATACTTATCTTGTTAATTTGTACGGTTTATAATTATGATCGTATTGAAGCCTTAGCGCCAAAGTGCATTATTATTGCATTCAATACAGTATTATTTTTAAGGGGGCCGTGATAAAAATTATGATTGAAAACTGGGTCGCCAGTAGTGAAAGTTTGAGAACCACTGCCTTAACGGGCATCGGCCCTCTCTACATGGCAGGTCTTCAAGGGTACCATCAGGAACTTTTAATTTTCATACGTAAATTGAGAATGCAATTCTACAAAACTCTAAGGATGTTCTTACATTTTAATCATTATTTGAAAATTACATAACAGTGAATAAAATCTCATAAAAAAATTATATTTGTGGTCTTAACTCACGTAACCTTGAATTCCAGTTAAAAAGATATTTTAATAAAATTCATTAAGAGATTTCATGATTAAATAGTAATTTCTTTGGAAAGTATTGGAATTGTTTAGCCGTTTTCATCACTATAAATTATTTTTAATAAAAAAAACCAGAAAAATCCTCCAAATTTTAATGAAGCCTATTTCGGAATTCGATCTAGTGATCAATCAAGCAATAATTACATCTCATCAGTTAATAATTTTTAATATTTAAATTAAATTTTCAGGTTATATGTATACACTGTTTATCTACTTTCTGGTAAATACAGGGTGATTCATAAAGAAGTATACATCTAGCGGATGCTGTAAAACAGTAACAGTCACAGG